>CBVK0101104247.1:0-12812 GCA_900067695.1 Picea abies | reverse complement strand
GTTCCACATCTCACAGGTTTGTAAGTTGGAGGATGTCTCCCATAGCTGCATTCATCAACAAATGCAACATTTATAACCTTGATACCTAAACAAGAAAGATGTAGACCTATCTCACTGTGCAATTGTCTATACAATATCATTGCAAAAGTGATTGCAACAAGATTGAAGCCTATACTCTCTGAGTACATTTCAACATAACAACTTGGTTTTTTAAAGGGAAGACAGATTCATGAAGCCATTGATACAACCCAGGAGGGCCCACACTCTATTAAACTCTCTCACGGGCCAACAACAATAATCAAGCTTGATTTATCTAAGGTCTATGATAAAGTTTCTTGGTTGTATCTTTGGTTATTGCTTATACATATTGGTCTCTCAGTGCCTTTGGTCAAGATGGATTATGTGTTGTGTTTCTACTTCTTCATTCACTATTTTGATCAATGGAGTTGCCACAAGTTTCTTCAGATCCACAAGGGGGCTTAGGAAGGGATGCTCATTATCCCCTTACCTTTTTCTTCTTATGGCAAAAGGTCTGAGTAGGTATTTACTGGAAACTAGGAGGGTGAGGTCTATTCAAGGGGTCACGATTGGGGGGTGAAGCTCTGGCTCATCTGCTATTTGTGGATGTTGTTTCTCTATTTTGTTTTGGGATTGGTAGAGAAGGTGCCTAGCTACAAGAATTACTTATGTTATATAATAAAGCCACAGGAATGGAAGTGAATGTTACTAAACCAATGCTTTTTACTTCAAGTATGGAGGATGATATTAGTCTTGATTTTGAAGGTATTTTCCTTTTCAACATTTGGATATGAATGATGGCATTAAGTACCCGGGATTTACTCTTAAGCCGAATTGTTATGGGAAGGAAGATTGGTGGTGGTTGGTATCAAGAATTGAGAAAAGAATCACATATTGGTGCAACAAGTGAATGTCAAGGGGAGGAAGATTAGTCTTAGTCAAGACTGTTCTGGAAACCATCCCGGTGTATTGGCATACAATAGCGCACATTCCAAAAGGCATTTTGGAGAAAATTAAAAGTTATGTTATAATTTCCTTTGGCAAGGAAGTGGTGATTTTAAAGGTTCTAACTAGGTCAAATGGAAGAAGTTGGTAGTTCCTAAGGCATTGGGAGGTTGGGGATTAAAAAATATTCACCTCTTTAGACAATCCCTGTTAGCTAAATCTTTATGATCTATACATACTAAGGATAGTCTCTAGAGTAGAATACTGGTTCAAAAGTACATTACCTCTAGAACCAAAATTGACTAGATAAGAAAAGAGAATAAGTCGATCTAGAATGTGTATAATTAGTGGAAGGCTCTTTCACTGGTGTTCCCAGTTATAGGCTCCTTCCTGGCTTGGCGTGTGGGGAAAGGGGGAACAGGTGAGGATCGTGGTTGATGCAATAATGGGATGTTCTCGAGACATTTTCCTTCCAGAGGCCCTTGTTCAACACTTGCAAGAGATTGGGAGAACAATGCTTAATTTGATTAATAAACTAAGGGAAACAACACTGTGAAAATAAGGTTGGTTGAATTCAACAAATTTGGGTCTACATGGGACATTTGCAAGAAATTGGGATGTTTTTGTTTCATAATTATAAAGGGCCCATATTAGAGTTAGTGAGAACTCAAATGAACTAGTCTAGGGGTTTAATAAGCAAGGGGGCTCGTTCACTACAACATTGGGTTACTAGGCTTTGTTTACGTTTGATGATGATGTAGTTCGATGGTGGTGGAAAGCATTGTGGAAGGTAAAGGCTCCTCTCAAAGCGAAATTGCTTAAGTGGCTTGCCTTGTCAGACCGGGTCTTAACTTGGGATCACTTACAACGACAAGGTAAGGTGGGGCCTAGTCAATGCAATCTTTGTAAGATGCATGAGGAAACCAACCTCTATCTTTTTCTGCATTATCCTTTTTCTGTTCAAGTATGGCGTGAGATTGAAGAGTTACTTTGTTTCGATTCTTTATGGCAAGGGATAACCATTGAAGCTTTCTGTCATATTTGGTTTACAAGGAAGGAATTAGAAACTCTACGAGTTGTGTCTTATCTCTCCTTATGGTGTATTTGTCTTGCGAGCAATTCTTCCCTTTTCGACAAATTTCTCCCCACCTTTCAAATCTTCAAGTGGGTGATGGGCTTATTTTCATTTTTCAATGAGGCTCTCAATCAAATGATGCCAAGGGTAATAGGGGACTTGCAGGTGGATACCTCAATTCCTTGGGGCCATTTTGATGGGGCTTGCCAAGGACATAGTAGAACAATTGGCCTCGGGTTTACCTTTTTTCTTTATGATTCACATTACTATCATTTTAAAGCAAATTTGGGTAGGGGGACTAATAACTTGGGTGAACTTATGGCCCTCTTCTATTTGCTTAAATTTTCTTTGGATAGGGATTTGAGAACAATTCAAGTTTTTGGTGACTCCCTTTTGGTAATTAATTGGATGATTGAGTAGGTGTAGATCCAAAACATTGGGTTAATTGATGTTGTCGATCAGGTAAAGGAGATAGGCAAATCTTTCTAGAATATTAAGTTTGCTCATATCTTCCGTGAACAAAATAGAGTGGCAGATAAACTTTCCAAGGAAGGCCTAGAACTGATGGAGAACCATTTTGTACTCTCGAAATTTCATGAAGGTCAATTTGTTGTCAGTGAACAATATAGTCTTGAGGACTTTTGATAAGGTGGTTTATGTATTCAATCTGTAAAATGTCAGAGATATGTATAGTGTTGTCTGTAGACAACTGATTTTGATTAAGTCTAAAATATCTTAGTTTCTACTTATGACAACTCTCTAGTTCTTTTTGTTGAGTCACTGCTAGCTCAGTTTTTTAGTTGATTATAGTCCCTATATATGGACCCTATTGGAATTGTGACAACAAACAACATTGGTGAACGGTGGTGGTTCATGTAATGGTGACAGTTCTTGAACTGATGATAATTCATGTAATGGTGGTAGTTATGTTGAAGACGATATATATTTGCATGCCCAAAGAGACATTAAGGCAAGTTTTCCCTAAGGGGCAAATGGGCATTTTTTGTAAGCATGTTGTTATAATCTTTATCTCTGAGCAATAAGAATATCGATACCTTGCTCTGTGGATGTTTCCTTGGCACATTGTCAGGGTTTTATCACGTAAAATTTGTGTCATGTTGAATGTATTTATGTTATCTTTGTTTTCGGTTATTTTTCCACATTTAATTTTTGTGCAGTTTATCTTCCGTGAACTCATGTTTCCAACAAGTGGTATCAAAGCCACGATGATAAAATTTCGGAAATGCATTACAGGGATTAATATGAGGCATTGGCAAAAGCACATTTAAAGAGTTCTTGATGCTAATTGTATTTGGAAGAGGAATGTCGATGTTTCATAGTATCACCTATTTTTAAGGTCACGGTCAAGCCAGACACCAAATTGGTGTATGAGACCCCATCCGCCTAGCGATTTGACTGATAAAGTCTACAAAGGTATACATACCCTACCCCCTATGTATTTGAACTTGTGACCTCTTAGGAGGAAACACAGGTTCTTAACCATGAATAAACAGAGTGTTGTATTCCCGAATACCTAGATAAACTTTGAGGGGGATTGGTGAATATCCCAAATCAAGTTTAAAGGGAGGAATGTTGGGTTAATCTTGACTCACTCATAGAATAAATAAGATAACCTTGATATGGTCATTAATATGTTTACCTTTGGTGGTTTACAAGCCCATGGTATTCAACAACCCATGGTATTTTCTCATGGTATTATAGGTGATGAAGCCTATTTAAAGGCTCAAGAATTCCATTGTAAAATGCCTCAAGCTACCTAATGTTTGGTCAGCCTGGATAAGGTTATGAATGGGCTTGGGTTTGCTCAGCTTGGATAAGGTAATGAATGGGCTTGGGCAAGGTATCACGGAAATGGAAAATGTTGTCAAAGTGGAGATTGTTGGAATTGTGACAACAATTAAAACCAATGAAAGGTGGTGGTCGTCGCAGTGGTAGTTCATGTAATGGTGGTAGTTATGTTGAAGACGGTATGTATTTGCATGACACTAAAAGGCATTAAGACTGCATGACACTAAAAGGCATTAAGACACCTTTGCCCTAAAGGGCAAATGGACAAGCTTTATAAGCTGGTTGTCACAATCTTTATAGCCGAGTAATAAAAATACCAATACCTTGAGAGGGTTTTACCATGTAAATTTGTGCCCTGTTGAATGTGTTTATATTAGTTTATTTTATCTTTGTTTTATGTTATTTTTCCACATTTTAGTACTGCAATTTATTTTCAATGAGCTCAGGTTTCCAACAGACCCAGTATGATTAGTGCTTGAATCACCTTATCATTGTATTTTATATTCTACTTGAATACGAAGTACATTTTTGCTCGTACTGCAATTTATTTTCAATGAGCTCAGGTTTCCAACAGACCCAATATGATTAGTGCTTGAATCACCTTATCATTGTATTTTATATTCTACTTGAATACGAAGTGCATTTTTGCTCGACAGCTCTGCCCGGGTTTTAAAACTTTTTGCCTTGTGCGCTCTGCCCGGGTTTTAAAACTTTTTGCCTTATGCACCAACAATATTGCACTTTGAATCAGTTTGAATGAGATATATTCCAATAAAGAATAAGCCAGATTTCTAATTAAAAAAATACTATATTTCAAATCGAATTACTGCTTGCAATTTCTAAGGCGTTTTGAGCTCCAGCAGCTCTAAAAAAATGCCAGATTTGTTATAATTAAAAAGACAATATTTCAAATCTAAGAAGCCAGATTTGTTATAATAAAAAAGGCTGTATTTCAAATCTAAGTACTACTTGAAACTTCTAAGGCGTTTTGAGCCGCAGCAGCTCTAAAACTATAAACAATTTTGACTCCATTAATTGCTGTGAAGAGAACGAAAATTGGAAATTTGATGATTCGAATAAACCTTGAAACATAAATTTCTTCAATCCGGCCATTTAATGCGTGTAGTACAAGGGCCGGGACGGGAGCTTCTAAAGTTCGAGATTATCTCTGTTCTCCTGCTCAATAACATCCAATAAATTCGGATCCACCTTGATGTCGCTCTCAATAACTACCTCAAACTTGTGATCCCATTTCCACCACGATGCACTGCCCTTCATGTTCACAACAGACCTCAGATCCATCTCCCTTCTGCTCACGTCTTTCGCCAAATCCTTTAGATGCGGCGTCGCCATAACTCCGTCAATCTTGATGGGCACTACCAGTACCTCCGAGCAGTTCGCCCCTTGAATCCCTGCAGGCACCTGCTTATATCGATTCTCAGGACTTGGCCACCACTAGAAAACCTGCAGAACAACCCTTACAAATCCTAAACCCTAAATGGAAGAAAGAAATGAGGGACTAGGGCTGACCTGCGCCTGACCGAGAAGAGTACCCTTGTAATAAATGCACAGAACCGTGCTCTCGTGCTCGATGGGCATCAAATTGGGGTTAGTGACCTTGATGGAAATGCTGAGCTCCATATCAACGAAGACAAGCGGACTGAGCGAATCCTTGTTGAAGCCGAGCTTGAAGCCCTTGACATTTCTTGAGACCACCTGGAACACAGGGTCCCTTGGCCTTATCGCATACAGGGCTGCCCCTACGCCTCCTATAAGCACAGCTAATCCCAGCCGGCCCATGGAAATTTTCTTCATCCTCCTTCCAAGCAAATTTCCTTCTCCGGCTTGATGCTTGACCAGAACGTCAATGTATCGTTTGACCTATTTTCCAAAACCTTATTAAACCCTTGAAATGTCGGTTGAAGAGGAAGGGATTCGCAGGTCCCCTTTGCTGTTCGCGGTCGAGAGAGCAAAACAGGCATTATTCGGCGAATTAACAGCAAACATTCCCTTTCTTTCTAATCTGCCGAAAGAGAGAAATTCGACTCACATCGATGAAGTTAACATTACTATATCGATGATGGGGCACTAAAATCTTATTATATTCCCACCCGGATAGATTGGATCGACGGCCAATTCATTTGTGTGTTGGGTCATGATGCTCACATTTATTTAAAAAAAAAAAAAAAAATTGGGGACCTCAACTTGCTTCCATGGTAGGGTTTGGGTTCCAACTTCCCACTTGCATTATACCAAATTTTGTATCGTGGCAAAACAACTCAATTCATTTCTATCAAGTAGCATATCTTTAAAACAGTGGAAAGGAAACATTAAAGTGAATCATGATGATACTTTGTTTGAACTTAAAACAGTGGAAAGGAAACATTAAAGTGAATCGCGATGATACTTTGTTTGAAGATAAGAGAAGAATGTTGAATGGTTCACGGAAAACTAATAGAAGATCCATTGAATAGGATCCAAGAATAATGTATTAAAATGATCTTTCAAAGAGTTAAGAATCGCTATAGTTGATTTATAGGAAGAATTTTCCAAGAGAAATCATGTTCTTGTTTCCAAGTAACATTAATTAAAGGTTAAACATAGAAGATAGTCATGTGTCACTTGTTCTCATGAGAGAATATGGCCAAGAGCTTGGTGTGGGTTGGCTTTGAAATGTGCATATGACCATAAAAGAGATTACACATGTTGATCATTTATTAAAAAGCAAATTTCAAAAGAATAATGATGCCTTGATCTCCATAATCAATCATGTATGATCATTTTTTTTAAATGAGCGGCCTTTACCAAGTTTCCATCTATCTTTTCTACATTCCATTTGTTTGAGGAGATATGACAATATATTGTTGGATTAAGAATAAAGAGGAAATGATGATACTCTGTTAAGAACATCAATGAATACTAGCATTTACCAAATATGTGATGTCTATGTTTTTCCATGTGAAACCCATGTCACCTCCTAGTCTACAATAAAGACAAAATAAATGTATATGAAATGTGTGCAGACCAGAAGGAACCTATCTACTTCAATTTTCACCAATTGGGGAAAATGAATTGTTTCATCTCTATGCATAAATGGTAGATTTGAAATCTAGAATGAGAACTCTTGATTGTCTCTCACATCAATATTTTTTCTAATCTTATTATTACTCCAATAATCTTGCTTGCTTATGTGAATAATTACTATGCTACTTAACCTATAACCTATAGAAGCAAAATTAGGCAAGGTCAAGTTTATACTTCTTGTAGGAGGGCATGGGATCATACATCAAGAGGGGTTGAACCCTAAAACAACTTGAAGCATGCTAGAAAATGCATGAAATAACCAAAACCATAAGAAACGAGACAAATCTATATGAAATGTGAAACACTAGGGAGGGAACATCACACAAAGCAAGGCTATATTGAAAAATGTATGAAATTTACCAATTGTAGTGGACAACAAAGTACTTTTTATGTGGGAAATGTTGAACAAAGACACTCTACCAACACCCTGAAAAACATATAAATCTTTTTTTCTTCAATAGAAAAATTGCACAAAAATTATATTAATCATAATTTTTAATACATCATCTGTGAATATAAATGGTTGGCCAGGCCTACATACTTGAGTCTGCTCAAAACCTTTCCCCAACAACTATGAGAATAGAAGCCCCGACTATTCTTTCCTTCAGAGGAAATGTGAAATAAACCTCTCACATTGAAAGTATTCCATCAAGATAAAATTGCATAAATTAAACAAACTCCTAGATCCCTTGCCAAGAAGAAAAAACAATCCCGGATAAAAAGGGACATATGGAATCTAGTGAATTAAAATATGTCCTCATAGAGAGTAGGCCTCACTTTCTCTCTGTCCCGTGTGAAATATGTTAGCCTTCCTTTAACTGCCGATAGATCTTGCTTTGACATCTGATCGACCACTCTATTTGTTTCTCTGAAAATATGATGAAAATGAATACATTGGAAGGTGGGTATTAGATCTTTAATTCAACGTTTACAAGCTTCAATGTTGATTGCTTGAAGCTTTCCTTTCTGTTCAAGCCACTCTATTATAACCTTTGAATCCTCCATTACTTGAATAAAATGAAGGTCCAACATCTTGGCGAGTGTAAGAGTAGCTCAGGCTCCTAACAATTCTACTTTTGTGTTTGACCCCTCTGTTACACCTCAAAATTACTCACTTCGATAGTGTCGCAAGTGTCATCATTACAAGTGTTGTAATTATCGCATCTTGTCCACAAGTGTCGCATCTTGACTACAAGTGTTGCAAGTGTCACAAACAATATACTGCCATCTTGCCTATGTCGTGCCTCTAACGACATCACAAAGACACTTAAGACACCTCAAAGTCTAGTTTGGAAGAAGAGAAATCATTTGACAGAGAGTACAAACCTTTTGCCACTGAAAAAAATACTAAAAAATGGATTTTGGAGAGGAGCGCTCCCCTACCCACTATCAGGGAGTGTTGGTGCTCCCTGAGCCTCTTTGGGGGAGTGTTTGAGTGCCATGTGCACCCTTTTGGGGGAGCGCTACCCCTTTTTTTAGCAAATTTTGGGTTTGTTGAGGCAAATCAGGGAAGAATCCCTCAATTCCTGAAGGTGGTTGGATTCGAATGGATGGTCAAGGCATGATCTTAGGGAAGATCCTCAACTGAAGGAGAGGAATCCTCAACTTATCCCAAAGATCTCTCAAGTGGTTGGACGTCTCCAAGGTTATATAAGGAAGCCTTCTCATGGTGAAAGGTACATGGAAAAGATTGGAGATGTGAAACTTATGATCTCATGAGTGAGATGTCATCAAAGAAATCAGTTTAGATTACTTGAGCAAAGGGGTTGGACAAGGAGAAATGGAAGAAGTTGTTGCACCTTCATTCAAAGGATTGCAAGTACTCTTGTTCTCATTAATAATCAATGTTTGGCCTGTTTCTTTCAAACTTGTGCTTGTTCCATATGAGTTTGTCTGCAGTAGATGGATTTATATTTGAGCTAATCTCAGTAGAGTAGGAAGTCCATTGTATCTTTGTTTGTCCTATAGGACCTATCAGGGAGCTCAGGATCGAAGCTTAGCCAGGACTTTGCAAGGACAAACATTGCTAATAAGGTACATATCTTTCTCCTTCTCTTTCGTTCATTAGCTCGTTTAGATCTAAAAGGAATTTAGTGTCCATGTTAAGAACTTTTCTGTCTTGGCCTTAGGAGTCTAGAGACCAAGAGGGAATCCACTTGTTCGTAGGGGGATTCACCTACAACAGAAATTGGCGACTCCACTGGGGAGGAGCTCTGATTTTTGTTTCTATTCCCAAATCTTGTTTTGGCTCTTTACCCACTGATTTGACCTTCTCCATATTGTCATTTTGATTCTTAGATTTGTTTGATTGCCTCTTTATTTCATCATGATCACCCTGATTGACTGAATTTCTTTGATTTTTTGAGTTTCCGGGCATTTTTTGAGTTTTTGGAGCAGATTGCTCCCCTCCTGTTGCTATCAGAGCACTAGCACTCCCATTTAGCCTTAAATAGAGCGTTGGAACGCTCTGGTTCCCCTTAATCTAGAGCGCTACCCCATTTTTGTGAGAAATTCTCCAGAATTTTCATCCTCTGAAGCTATTTCTTGGTTTTGGCACTTGCTCAGGGTCTCATACTCTTAATCCATCTTGGTATTGGCCTTCAACACCCTGTTTTCTAAGGATTGATCTCCTCTTGTTTGGGAATTTGACATTTTCTTTCCTTTCCTTGAAATCACTCTTTACCTTTGCTGACCTAGAGTTAACTTGTTGTTTTCTTCTCCTTTATCCGATTGAGTGGAAAATTTTGTGAGGAAATTCAAAGGTCTGTGATCCTTTTCATTTGATATTTGAGGTCAGTTTTTCCAACATTTCTCTTTTGTTTGAGGTTTTTTGGTTCTTGTTTGCAAATTTGGTTATCTTTATTCTTCTTGTCTATTTCACGACGAGATTTGTTTTGTGTGAGGTTTGCTTCTGATTGTTTAATCCTGAAATCTGATTGATATTAGAAGTTTTTATATCTGATTATCATTCACATATAAGCAAAAGGAAAAATTTCAGTGATTGGTTTGGATATTAGAAGGCATTTCTGAAATTTTTAGCATTGCTTTGGATTTGATTGAGAAACACTTATATGAGGACATTGCATCTTAGTTTTTGATAGTGAAAATAATTTTTTCTCTTTCCCTTAAATAACCATTCATCGAAAGAAACGACTGCTTATCATCTTCCTGTGCATTTTTGGGGAATTGAGTCATCATACCATCAGTTTCATTGTCATACACCCTTTGAGTAAAGAACAATTGTAAAATCATCACTAATTAAAATTTATCTAGAACATTTTGTTTTTAGGATCTTCCACCAACATTAGACTAGGATTAACACTTTGGATTAGGCTGTGAGTACAATTCTCCAAAGTTTTCAAAACAAACATTAGCATCCTGAGATAGGGAGAGTCAAATCTAATTGTCATATAGGCTTTCTGGGATCCCCCTCTCACATAGGGGTTACGCACGAGGTCACATTCAGGAGAGTTACAGAGATTATCCCTCTGTGGTTCAACTGTTTTTAGTGGTCAGATCGTATATTGGGGGTCACTTGAAGGTATACCCACGATTATGTGTGGGAGCCTCTCGAGTTGATTTCAGATTTGTTATCCTACTCGTACATTCGGATTGGACTGTGGATTGTACATGCCCAGGGGCTGACTGCAAGTTGGTGTCCTTAGTTTCCATAATCCTTAGGTACTTATATGAGGTGACGGTGAAGGGAAGTCTCACTGTAACTAGAACAAACATTGGGCAAACTCACTCGGGGTCCTTGGAGGGTAAATCCACAATTACTGCATGGAAGCTTGCACCAAGGTGAAAGTTCGTTAAGCACGTCACCATTGTAACTATTCCACCATATCCTAGCCTCTTCTTGACTTGATCATATGACGTTGGATTTCATCACCAACTAGTACAATCATCGAGAGAAGTTTTTTTTTCTTGGTTTTGATTCCTAGGTTTTATTAGCGTATGTTGTTTCTTTTCGTTAGTTGGCCTTAGATTTTCAGCGTGTACTGTTATTCTCCAAAATTGAGTCTGTAGACGATAAAGGTCTTCGTTGATTGTGTAGGATGCAAGGGCTACCTCCGGAAGGCTACCAACCTTTACCTCCTAACCCTCCAGAAGACAACTATCGTGGAGAGGTAGAAAATCAATCTGATGTTAGGAGTGTTGTTGCGCCTCCGTTAGACAATCAAGAAGGCGCTTTGGTTACTGTTGAGAATCCCACTCCTCGCACATCTGTGTCAACCATTCCTTTTGAACCACTTTTTCTTTGTTTAGACTCCCTTGGGAACGTCATAGACGAAGAGGTCCCACAGTTACCTATGAGAGCTTTTACTGAAACATATATGGGATCCACAGAACTAACCTTTGGTGATGAGTATAGGACTCTTGTTCATCTTACCACTGTAGTAGATACACATCCCCACCTTCTCATTCTGTATGGAGGACTTCATCAGGACACGATCTCTATGAGCATTTTAAATCCTTTCGACAACCCTTTAATCCTCATGACCCTCCTATTGAAAGTGGGCCATCTGGTCAAACTATGAATCACTCTATCGATCAAGTCATTAACCCTATTTTTGCGTCAACAGAAGTCTATCCTAATGTAGGACTCATCACCTCTACTCATTCCCAAGGAACTTCGATCCCTACCCCCACTTTTACAAACTTTCACTCTACAACTCCAAATGTTCCTCACGATCTTCTCGGGACATCTTTTCACCCGAGAATGCAGACCCTTGCCAGCCAAATACATCTGAATGGAGGGAAACCACCATCTAGCGGACCTATCCCTCCTAGAAGACCACCATCCTATGGTGGGCCTACCCCTCCCGGGAGACAACACCCTTTTCATGTTCTTCCCGGAGGGCAACCTCCCTTTTCTAGTCACACCCCGGTTGTTAATCCACCACTGGCAGGGGGGCAACCTTCGTTCGCTAGAAACCCTTCACAATCTTGGGGAGTATCTTTCAAAGGCAAATTTACCCAACCCCATGTTGGGGGGAACTCATATCATAACCCACAAGGAAAATTATCAAATCGTGTTCCTTCCGGACCATCTTATGGACAACCTTATCTGGGCGACATCCCAAACACCACCTGGAGTTCTCAAGGACAACAACCTTATCCTCCCCATGGGTCTAATGTGTATCTGCCTCCAGGATCTACTCCTTACCCTCCTTAAGGGCACAATGTTTATCCTCCTTATGGGCAAGCAAATCACCCGGCTTATAATGCTCATAACCCACTGAGTTATGCAAATGTTTCTCTGCCATCATCGAATCCTATTTATCCTGGTCAGCAACAACCGTATGTAGGAGGACCTACTGGTTACAACTATCCACCTAACCCAGTTTATGGTCCTACTGGTGTTCCTATGCCACACCAGTATCATCTGCAAATTAACTGACAATTACCTTTCCTTGCGACTCCGGATCTCCCAGACTTGTCTCGGTTAACTAATGATCCCATTTTTCATTCACCGGTTTGGCCAGTTATTCCAGCTAAACTTCCTTCTGATATTCCAAAATTTGACGAAAAATCTGGAGAAGATCCAAATAACCATGTGATGACTTTCCATTTGTGGTTTTCATCAAACTCCCTCATGGATGATTCTATACGTTTGTGTCTTTTCTAGCGAACACTTATGGGCTCAACAAAAAAGTGGTATATTGAACTACCACATGCTTCTTTCCATGATTTCAACTCCCTTGCCATGTCTTTTCTCACACACTTTCAACTACTTATTCGCTATGAGACGGGTACTGAACTCTTGACCTCCCTTCAACAAACTAACTCCATGCATATCTCTGACCATATTCATGAGTGGAGGCGACGACAAAGGATGATCAAAGTGTAACAACCCTAGTAGAATATATGTTTAGGG
>CBVK0101104158.1:0-17210 GCA_900067695.1 Picea abies | reverse complement strand
ATATATATATATATATATATATATATATATATATAGATATATAGATATAGTCGGATCATGCAAGTTATTATTATATTGTAGGTAGATAATAAAATTAAAAAATTATGTTAAACAATATTGCTGCATAATCCTCTTGTTAAAATAGTTCATATGATTTAGTTTTTTCTAGTATTATTTTTATGTATTTAGAGACGTGAATGAGTATTATTTAATGAGTATTAGATTTATTTTTATATTTTTACTTGTATAATATTTCATATGGGGACAATATATGGTGATATAATATATCTTCAATATTGGATTGACATTTCTTTTATCTCTACAATAACAAATCATAGTTATAAATTGAATTTTTTTAATATGATGCCATGTTTGAATATATTTCTTCCCATTTTTTAACTTTGTGCTCTCCTTGAAAGTTTGTGAAAACTCATAACTAATTGATGCATGTTGATGATCCTAGTATAAACTTAGTGGCAATTTAAAAAATATTATTTAAAATAAACATGCACACACACACTCACTCAAATATATATGGAATCTTCATCGTTGACTCTATATATGTGTAGTTTCATTGACAATGTATTTATGTAGCCGATACAAAACTAACGTGAAAAATAAATATATTAAGAGAGATTCAAAAATATCAAGGTTTTGATGGATTTATAGAAAAAAAAATACATGTGAATCCCAACAAACAAATGAATTAGAGGATTGTGCATGTTCTATAGAAATACATGTGGATTGTAAAGGGCATGCACATTTCTAGAATGTGCATGTGCTATTGTGAGTAAATTTTTATGCCTAATATATATCGTTCATCTTCATGTGGGGATATCAATGACATTAGGAGGATTTGATCATTAAGCATGGGTATCGGTGTCCTTGACATGGTATGGGAAGTAATATTGTGGCTTAGTTTGTAAATATGCCTATAGGTATCAAGGAACAAGACCAACATCGTGAACCACTACATATGACTGCCCATTGACATCCTTTTTCTATGAATAAGGATAGCAGTGACATTACAAGAAATTCATTTCTAGGTATTAGTCTTAGGGTCTTTAACTTGGTTTGTGGAGGAATATAAAGACTTAGGTCATAAAGGGAGCTTATAAGCATATAGAGGGAAGAACCATCACTCAAAATACCTCATAACACATCCCATGGGAATCCCTGTCTTCCAAGTAGCGATACGAGCATCATTAGAATATGTTGAGCACTAGTTATGAGTTCTAACTCTCTTGGCATTGTCACATCATGAAACATAATTATTCTTCCATAATGTAATATTTTTGGAATACATGGCTATGAAAAATTCATTGAGCCACCACACAAGGCCTCTCAAGGTTATCCTTTCTTTTGATTAGGGATATGGGTGTGACTAAGATATTTTTAATACTAGGTACATGAGCATTTAGGCCCTAGAAATAATTCAAGGAGGAAACCTAGGACTTACACCATAAAGGAATATTCTAAGCATCAAGGTTCAATAACAACACCTTGATCCACCACACATGTCCTAGGAAAAATTTTAGGGGCTAAATTTTTCCCATGCATTATTTTTACATGTTTTTTCCCCAAAACAATTTTGTTAATTTCTAGTTTTTATAAAAATGGTTCTTCCAAATTCTATAGGATAAAATTATTTTACCTCAAAAATACAAAAAAATTATAGAAACTGTATAAATTCTTATAAATTTGAATGCTTTTAAAGAAATTTCGCGAAATTTTTTACAGTTTACATACTAAGGGATAGTAAGATTGACCAATGTTTCTACATTTCAAGATAAATTTGCATCCTTGAAATTATCCCTAACCTCCTAAGCATATCCATGCCCTCCAGGTGGGGATGTTGAGAATATTAAGTTGTTTTTAGAACTAGGTATAGGTTTTTTTGACCTTGATATGGTGAGGAGGGGAATGTTCTTAGGCCATACATGAAGATTATATGATTAAAGGCCTAAGAAATCACATGGCCTCTAAATAAAGGAAAAATTTAGGGGATATATTTTTCCCATGGGATAATTTTCCATATCTTTTTCCGAAAGAAGATTCACCAATATCCATTTTTTCAAAAATGATTCACCCAAATTCTATAGGATAAAATTATTTTACTCTAAAAATCACCCAAATTTTCTAGAAGCTATATAAAATCATTATGGTTATCATTTGAAGAATTAGTACAATTGTCCAAGGTTTATTGACATTAAGATAAGTATGGATCCTTAAAATTTTCCCTACTCTTAATGGTATATTTGGCCTCGAAGTGGAGTTATGTACACCATTAGAATTCTCAAGCACAAGTTATGGGTGAATGCGTCTTGATGATGTAAGAAAGTTTCCCTTCAATGGAAAAGGGTATTGTACAGTATAACGTTCCAATTTGACTTTGCATAGCTTGGGACATGAAACCCATCTCAATTATTTATTGACAATCATTACTGAAATGATTGAGGTGTGATGATTGAAATGAAAGATGAACTATGTGTTGGATATGTGTTATATTCTTTGCACGACTAGAACTAATGTCTACACTGTGCCAAGCGCACAGGGGGGTAAGAGGGTGGGGGACCCCCCCTGTCTGGGGGTTTGTAGGGCGACGAGATCCCTCATGTATGGGGGTTTGGAGGCACATGGATTTTCGTCGATGTTTTTCTATTTTCGGTTAACAAATTAGGGTTGTTGACTAATCTAGGTTATTGGATTAGGGTTTTGGATGTTGCTAGATCCTATATGTATATTGTATTGTAGACAATGTATGAGGTGAATGAATATAGAATATGTTGGTTTTCCTTGTTTGGAATTCTAGGGGAAAAATATCTGTAATGTGTGTATTTTCCATTGTATATTTTCTGTTATTTTATTGAAAATATGTTTGCAGTAAAATATTGTACAAGGTTAAAATATACATTTGGTATCAGAGAAATTATTGGCTTCAGGGGGAAACCTTTGTGGTCAGGGGTTTCGATTAGGGTTTTTATAAGACTTGTCATAGTGGGAGATCTACGTTATTGATTCTTCAAGTGAAAAGAAATGGTTAGTAGTTTGAAAATAGAGATCGAGAAATTTAATGGGGAAATTTTTGAGTTGTGGAAGCTCAAGATGGAAGATCTGTTGGTAGACAAAGATTAGTGGATCACGATGGATACAGGTACTTCTCCTATAGGAATGTCAAAAAATGATTGGAAAATAGTGGATCAGAAGGCAAAGATCACAATCCGAATGTGTCTCTCATATTCGGTATTAATGAATGTTTCAGGGGAAGCTACAACCAAAGAGTTATGGATTAAGTTGGGTAACTTGTATTAGTTTAAGTCCCTAGTAAATAAACTATTCATGGAAAAGAAGTTGTATAACCCAAGGATGAGAGATGGAGACTCGGTGACAAAGCATTTGAAGACATTCAATACTATGGTAAGTCAATTATTATCTGTTGAGGTTAAAATTTCAGATGAAGATAAGTGTATTAGTTTACTATTCTCTTTACCAGACTCATGGGATAGTCTGGTTGTGGAGATAGGTAGTAATACAACTACCTTGAGTTTTGATGATGTGGTCTCATCTTTCTTGTCAGAGTAGATGAGACAGAATAACATGGAAGGAGAGAGAACATATACATTGTTGAGCACATGCCTATTTGGAGGAAACACCTAATTTTGGAGCACGCAGAACAACTGGAAAGAAAGAAGCATGCGGAAAAACAAGGAAAAGTAGCATGCAAGAGGGAAATTCATGTGTGAAGAGGCAGGAAAACCTAACCATGTTAAGGTTAGGGTTTTTGAAAAAGGTTGTACATGGAGATCACAGGCACATGACCATTTGGAGACCCAATGTTGTAGCCGAAGCAATGGGCAGCAGGATTGGGAAACCCAAGGATCTTAAACTCGATGGAGATTCCCCACTTTGGTAGGAGGAAAGAGGTGATTAACTGCATCAAGAAGTTGATGGAATTCCTCCATGGAGGATTCCTATGGTTAGATAAACCTGTATGAATCGATGTAGAACTCATTTCCTTCATCACAAGTTGCCATAAAATGGTGAAAGTCTTGCGTAGTACCTGTATGAGAAGACTAAACAAAAGGATCTCGCCAAAAAGATGAAGAAGACATACGGGATAGAGGGAGGCTTGGGAGAAATTATCATCAAGAGAATTAGCAATGCAACCACGATAATGACCATGAAACTAATGGTGTGCAAATTAATACACAAATGCTGCAAGGAGGAGTTCCCTGTAGGGGTTGTCACAGATGTTGCTCAGTGTGAATATGACACCATGTTCAGTTGGGCCCCATATATAATGAACTTGTGATGCAGACCCCCGACCCTCAGGCCAAAATCCACATAGGATCGATCTCCTTTGAATCCGCAGAACCAAAATAGTTCTTTTGGGCCCTCACTAGAATCCCATGAATTCGATCCACAGGTCCTTCACAAAAATTCCACCAGCACAAGCAATGCACCAGGCGTGAGTATTCACCTCCACATGGCCACTAGAAATGACCATGACCCTTTCCGAAAAGGGATTTCATGTGTCATGATTTCAGGAGTTCTGATGTCGAGTTTCTTGACCCTTCGATTCCCCGAACTCCAAAATGCCAAAATGCTGAAATTTTGGTCTAAGTGATTGCGTCCTCCATGACCACAACCCTTCTCCACATCCACGTTGTGTTTCGTGACTTTGGGATTTATAACACCAAGCGCCCTGACTCCTTTTCCTCGAAACTTCTGGAAATCCAAATCCCAAACTGCCGAAATCCCGAACCCTGAACTGCCGAAATGCTGAACCCTGAAAGGGTTGGCAAGTGACAAGGTCCCCGCTTGGATCCTGTCCATGTGACCCTGTCCCGTGACCCGATTCTATTCCTCCATTTGCTTTTGGGTTTTTGTGTTTCAAGACTTCGTAATGTAAGGTTGCAACAATCCTTTCCCCTTCAAACTACCAGTATCTGAAATACTGAAGTACCGAACCTCGAAACACCAGTCTTCCACTCCAAACTGGGATCAATGGCTCATAGCCTCTCTTGATCTGATGTCTTGTGTATTTTCAGGATTTCACGTGTCAAGAGTTTCAAAATCTTACACTTTGGATTCCCGATAGCCGAAATTCCAAAATCCTCCTTTCATGAATTTCCCCAAAACCTCGACCGCTCACCATGTGTCCTCCTGTTTGACGGTCACGATCCTTTCAAGATTTTGTGGGCTAAGAGTCCCGACTCTTTCCCTTTGTATCTCTCAGTAGATTAAATGCCAAAATAGGCCTTTAGTTCCCCTCTTCACATATGAGGGTTAAACCTCGTGCACCTTCTCCAATGGCTATCGGTCCATGCGCCTTGATCTGATGGCTGGTGTGATTTCGTGAAATGGGAGTCTGCGATGCAAGCGACCCCAAAATCTCTTGTCACTCCAGACTCTAAACTCTAAAATGTTTAAATGATGAAATCTCCTTTCTTATATTTCTCTGTGCGCAAAGGCACTATTTTTCCTGAGTTTCAGGACTTAGAATAAGTCCATCCTTGCACACTCCTTGTGCTACTGAGTACTTCGCTAAACTCAGATCCAAATTATTTCTTGTAAAGAAATGATTCACGCCCTCCTGGCATTCTTTGGCTCGATGCAAACCTTACAGAGCTTACAGAGTGTTCAACAACTCTGTGAGTGTCTCTCCTCGACACTTCTTCTCTCGGAACTCGAAATAGATTCCCTCCTATGCAAACTTACACACGCTGAAAGCCCTCCTGACAGAGCTTTACAGAACCTTCAGTAGTTCTATTTCTTCTCTGTGACTTTCTTTACAGAGTTCCTCCTCTAGAGTATTCAATAACTCTAATTCTTCCTTTGAGTCTGTGAATCCTCTTGGTGTGCACTCCTTGCACGTTCTTTCTGACTCCACAGAGCTCAGATGCACACTCCTTGCATTGGCTACAGAACCTCCAATGTTCTGTTGTGCACTCCTTGCATGGCTTAAAGAACCTAGACAAAAATCACCACTCAATCAGATAGACAAATTCTATCTATCCTTGCAGATAAAAATCTAGTATACATCTACAACATTCCTTCATGAACATAAATACATGAACAACCATATGCAGGAAAAAAACTGCTCTTTTATTAATACGTATATCTATACAAATGTGTTTACAAAGGCTGCACTGTAATAAGTCTTATCTCTCTCTCGAGACCTCTTTGCTCTGGTCTCTTCTCCTAATTCTCTATTCTACTCTCTTTTCCTCTAGAGATTATAATTACAAAAAAGGGCTCTCTAGAGCTTATCCTCCACCTCACCGTCTCTGAGCTATCACTATCACCAAACGGATCCTAAGGCTACATGACATAGATGAATGTCACAGACCTGAATGATCTGGACTTGTTGCAGGATACCAATTAAGGCAACCTCAACCCCTTCCTGAACGGATGCGTGCTCTGGCATTAAAAGCCTTACAAAATTTATTGAAATTCAAATTTTTAAAAACGAGAGGGTTGTGCCTCTCCCATTCTTCATTAATACGTGCTAGCTGGATGGCACGCTGCTGATGTGGAGTGATGCTCCTGCATCATACTCCTTAGCCAGAAAAATCATGAGCTCCTCTTCTCGAGTGTTGAAATCCACCTGGATCCTAAACTTTCCCTTGGAGTTGTCCATCTGCTCCTCTCCAGCTAAGTTGTTGTTGTTGTTGTTGCTACTGCTTCTTCCCTACTGCTCTTGTAGGATCCCTTCTACTCAACTTCTTGTTTTTGACCACTTCTGCTGATATGATCATCAACCTTCTGATATCCTCAATTATCTCATCCTATTGCTCAACTGGCTGGCTCTTTGTATGCATTCTCCTCTGCTGCACTTATGTCTTCTCAATGGGAGGATTTTCTTGATCTCCCATGCTATCTTTATCTCTCTTTGTGGCACTAAGTGGCCACTCTACTGCAGAATCCAGTTCTGTAGTCTCCTCACTAAACTATTGTTTAGCCTCTTTCTGTGGCAGTTCTGCTACTGCCATTTCTCTTGTTGGCATACTTTCAACTTCTTCCAGCTTCTCTTGGGGCTGGTATGCTCCACTACATTCTTCCCACTTAGCCTGTTGGATGTGCAGTATTTGCACCATCACCCTATTTTCTAGGGCTTCTAATTCTTGATACAGATCAACAAAGTCTGTGTTGTCTACTTCTTCTTTTGTTGCAGGCTCCAGTGCCCCAATCATCTCTATTTCAGCTTCCTGGCTAAAAATTTTGAGCCATTCTTTTGAATTCTTCTACTTTTCTCCTTGGGCAAACATCATTGTCTGCTCCACTTCTTCCTCCATGACAGTCTCTATTGGTTGTCTTTCTTCTGCTGCTGCATCTGCAATGCATTCTCAGGCCTCAACTGGGCTGCTTGGTAGGAATACTTCAATTGCCCCAATGATCAAAATTCTCTTCTGATTCTCTCCTATCAGCACTCCTTGCTAATTTGAACTCTCCCTTGAGTTCATGAGACTTTCAAACAACCTCATCTCTTTCCCCTTGCCCACCTGGCAATTTTGGAATTTTTTGCTGCCCACCTGGTAGTCTATGAGACCAAATGGTCCCATCTCATTTCCCACCTGGTAGTAATAACTTCCAGCACTGCTCCCCTGGTAGTACACGAGAACTTCTACTAATATCTTCCCATTGCCCACCTCACAACTCAAAAGTTCACTTCTACCCACCTGGCAGTTTATGAGATCAATCTATCCCATCTTCATCAGCACTCCTTGCTAACCTGAACTCATCCCTGAGTCCATAAGACTTTCAGACAGTCTCATCTTCTCTCCCTTGCCCACTTGGAAATATGGGATTTATGTCTTTCCCACCTGGCAGTTTATGAGATCTTCAACTAATATCATACCATTTTGCTCCTGGCAATATGAATTTCCACTGCTGTCCTCTTGACATTCTACGAGATCCTCCAATGATCTCATTTCATTGCCCACCTGGAAATTGGAAAATTCATCTCTGCCCTCCTGGAAATTTATGAGACCTGTGACTAATCTCTCATCCTCATCACTGAGGGTTTCTCCAACTTCTGGCTCACATATGCAAACCAGCTCTGTGTCACTGACGCTTTCAACATATCTCAGCCATATTTTTAACAACCTTTGTTGTCTTATGGCCAACAACTCCTTGACTGACCACTTCACCCTCTTTTTCATGGGCCATTGATACACCCAATGCTCTTTGGCCTCCTGCTGCATCTTCACTATCAACTATTCCATTCTCTCTCTTATCTCAATGAGTTATTTGTCAATCTATGATTTACTCATTTGCTTGTGGTCTCCTCTTCCACCATGCTCATGGCATTTAGTAGCCATCTGTTCCTTCTGTCTGCCCTCTTGGAAAAATTATGGATCACTCTACGCCTGAGAGAATTTCCATGTCCTCCTACAGATCTCCTGGTTGTCTATTGACTATTGCACACCTTGCAACAATCATCACAGAGCACTAACATACTTCTTCTTTCACCTGCTGTATATAGATGGATCTCTGGTTCTAGTTCCACTTGGTGTTACCAAAATTTCTCCTTTAATCCCTTTTTCTCTTTTGTCTGAAGTCTACAAACAAAAATTAGTTATGATACCACTTGATGAGTATCAGACTACTCTTTTTCCTCTAGCTCCCTCTGTCCGAAATATACAGACAGAATTAAGCTCTGATACCACTTGATGCATATAGAAGACTACTCCTTTTCCTCTAGCTCCCTTTGCCTAAAATATACAGACACAATTCAACTCTGATACCACTTGGTACAGACCCCTGACCTTTAGGCCGGAATCCGCATAGGATTGATCTCCTTCAAATCCATAGAACCAAAATAGTTCTTTCAGGCCCTCAATAGAACCCCACAAATTCGATCCAAAGGTCCTTCATGAAAAATCCACTGGCACAAGCAATGCACCAAGCATGAGTCTTCACCTTCACACGACCACTAGACATGACCACGACCCTTTTCGAAAAGGGATCTTGGGTTTCACAATTTCGGGAGTTCTGATGTCCAGTTTCTTGACCCTTCGATTCCCCGAACACTGAAATGCCAAAATGGTGAAATTTCGGTCTAAGAGATTGCATCCTATATGTCCACAACACTTCTCCACATCCACATCATGTTTCACGACTTCGGGATTTCTAACACCAAGCACCTCGGCTCCTTATCCTCAAAACTTCCGGAAAGCCGAACCCCGAACTGCTGAAATGCCAAACCCCAAAAGGATTTGTGAGTGACAAGCTCCCTGCTTGGATCCTATCCACGTGACCCTATCCCATGACCTGACACTATTCCTCCATTTGTTTTTGGGTTTTCACATTTCGAGACTTCGTGATGTAAGGCTGCAACAATCCTTGCCCCTTCGAACTCCTGGTATATGAAATATCGACGTATCGAACCTCGAAATGTTGATCTTCCACTCCAAACTGGGATCAATGGCTCATAGCCTCTCTGGATCCGACAACTTGTGTCTTTTTGGGATTTCATGGGTCAAGAGTTCCGAACTCTTACCCTTTGCATTCTCGGTAGCCGAAATGACGAAATCCTCCTTTTGAGAATTTCCTCGAAACCTCGACCGCTCGCCTTGTGTCCTCCTTTTGGACGATCATGATCCTTTCGGGATTTCAAGGGTCAAGAGTCCCGACTCTTGCCCTTTCTATTTCCCGGTAGATAAAATGCTGAAATAGGCCTTTCGTTCCCCTCTTCACATATGAGGGTTAAACCTCGTGCACCTTCTCCTGGATCTGATGGCTATCGATCCATGCGCCTCGATCTGACGGCTGGTGCGATTTTGTGATGCAAGCGACCCCAAAATCTCTTGTCACTCTAGACTCCAAACTCCAAAATGCCGAAATGATGAAATCTCCTTTCTTCTATTGCTTTGTGTGCAAAGGCATTGTTTCTCCTGAGCTTTGGGACTTAGAATAAGTCCATCCTCGCACACTCTTTATGCTGTTGAGTACTTCGCTAAACTCACAACTGAAGTATTTCTTGTAAAGAAATGCTTCACACCCTCTTGGCATTCTTCGGCTTGATGCACACCTTGCAGAGCTTATAGAGTGTTCAAAAAATCTACGAGTGTCTCTCCTCGACACTTATTCTCTCTGAACTCGAAATATATTCCCTCCTGTGCAAACTTGCACATGCTCAATGCCCTCCTAGTAGAGCTTTACAGAACCTTCAGTAGTTATGTTTCTTCTCTGTGCCTTTCTTTTCACAGTTCCTCCTCTAGAGTATTCAGTAACTCTGAGGCTTCCTTTGAGTCTGTGAATCCTCCTGGTGTGCACTCCTTGCATGTTCTTTCTGACTCCGTAGAGCTTAGATGCACACTCCCTGCACTGACTATAGAACCTCGAGTGTTCTATTGTGCACTCCTTGCACGGCCTAAAGAACCCAGACAGAAACCACCACTCAATCAGATAGAAAAATTCTATCTATCCCTGCAGATAAAAAACTAGCATACATCTACAAAATTCCTTCATGAACATAAATACATGAACAACCATATGCAGGAAAAAAAACTACTTTTCTATTAATCTGTATATCTATACATATGTGTTTACAAAGGCTAGACTGTAACAAGTCTCAGCTCTCTCTAGAGACCTCTTTTCTCTGGTCTCTTCTCCTAATTCTCTAATATACTCTCTTTTCCTCTAGAGATTCTAATTACAAAAGAGGGCTCTCTCGAGCTTATCCTCCACCTCACCGTCTCTGAGCTATCACTATCACCGAGTGGCTCCTACAACTACAGGACATAAATGAATGTCACAGACTTGACTGATCTGGACTTGCTGCAGGCTACCAATTAAGGCAACCTCAACCCCTTCTTGAACGGATGCATGGTCTGGCATTAAAAGCCTTACAAAATTTATTGAAATTCAAATTTTGAAAAACAAGAGGGTTGTGCCTCTCCCTTTCTTCATTAATGCATGCTGGCTGGCTGGCACACTGTTGATGTGGAGTGATTCTCCTACATCAACTTGTTCCTAGAATACTGAAAGGACGTGCATGACTTGGGAATAGAGTTTCACTACTCATGGTTTCTAATCCTAAGCGCTAATTAGGTGGAAGGAGCCTCCCTACTCCTATTTTTGTTATAGAGTAGGTCATTGTCACATGACACTATACACATCAATGGGAAGGACTTCAGATGCAAAGAAAAAAAGTGGCAATCCTGACACCTTTTCTCGGTATCTTAGCGAGATCCATGATAGCATAGCCAACACTTGGAGGATAACTCTGGAAGCAGTCACGTAGTATCCAGGCATAGACAACTTTAGGGCTATGTGCCACAACATATGGATCCATGTGCACAGTCATCCAATGAAAGAATGGATGAAAATTTGATTCTACATCAATGCAAAGGAATTTGAAATGGAAATGTGAGACTGGCAGGATGACTGGAAGATCCCAGTCATCACCAAGGACATGCTAAAGGGAAATGAAGTGGAAGTAGGGTCATCCAAGAAACCTGGAGGATACAATGTTGCACCCAAAAATCTAACAAAATAGGTAAGCCCAGTTAAAATCTAACGTAGTAGAAGAAGGCCAATGCTCCAAGGAAGGATGTGTAGTTAGGGAAGAAGGACGATGTCCTAGCGCAAGAAGAAAAAGGAAGGGGGGTCACAATGACATAGGAAAATACTTATACACCTACTCTACAAGAAAGAGGGCCACCTAAGTGTCCAATTATACATACAGGGGTGCTACACAAGAAGGCCAAGGCCCATAAGCAAATGAAAAAGTTTATAATCACCAAGGAAGATGTTGATCTTGTCACAGAGAGAGTATAGGATCACGTAGCAGAGGAGTTTGAAGAGGCTGAAAAGAAAATAGGAAGTATATAGAATGAGTTGGATGATATCAGGGAGGTCTTAGAGAAGATACAAGTAGCACGAAGGTGTTAAAGGGGAAAAAAACCAATCTCCCTAGCAAAAGAAGCAAAGGAAAGGACCACACTGAATGACAAAGACACTATCCAAACCATAGCGCAAGTAAGTCCAAGCTTGCAAATAACATTAGATATGTTGCAAATGGATGAGGCCATAGCCCATAAACCACTCAAATATATGGCATAGTTACAATTGATAATAAAGAAGATACCAACAAAGGCATTGTACAAACTTCAAGTCAGTGTCACGCATGAAGTGTAATCACGAGCAAGGTCATATGCGACAAAATTGCAGATAACTAGAGATGGAAAGGATGACATAGAATTAGTGGTCAAGAAGGTAAAGCTCCAGAAAAAGAAGGAGAAACATCGCACAAACAAGTTATATTAGAAGCTGAAGGATTTTTTTACAAGGATTCTAGATAGCATAAGAAGCCATGAGAAATGTAGAAGAACAAATCTAAATCATCGTCCAGACACTCGAGAACTACAAGAAGGAGATCGGGGAGCTTAAATAAAAATTAACCTCTACTACTCCTCTTGAAGTCATGGCTGAAAGGGAACAACATGAAGCCTTGGAAGTGGAAATGGTGTAGAAAGAAGCTGAAAAGGTCAGGCAATTGTTTGACAAGATCGCACTGGAAGAAGATGATAGGGTCCAACAATTATACTAGCAAGTGGAAGTGATCAACGCTGCAATATAGGAGCTTAAGAAGAGGCCAAATTCCATGAGCATAACAAATCGAGTGAAGGGTGCACAAGAGATGATGTCCCTGCAGAAAGAACTGAAGACTGCGTAGAATAACAAGAAGGAAGGGCTAGCCCAGTTAAAACCTCTCCAAGAGAAATTAGTGAAAATAATCATGAAACTGGAGAAGGAAAAGACACAAATGGCTTAGGATCATGTTCAGAGCACAAAATCTCTTAAGGAGCACAACACAATGTAGAGGGTAGAAGAGCTCACACAAAAAGCTACGCAGGGAAGAGCTAGAAGGGAAATTTCACATCTTGGTAGAGGCTCTTCAGGCAGTCAAAACCACCTCAGTGGCTCAAGATGTTCCATATGTCATTGTTGGGGGCCTATTAGGCACTAGCCTATTTTGAGGAAATACCTATTTTGGAAGGAAATACCTAATTTTGGAGCATTCAAAACAACTGGAAAGAAAACAACATGCGGGAAAAGAAGGAAAAGAAACATCCAAGAGGTAAAAGGGGTTATTACTGATGAGTTCGACAACCATCATCAATTCATCATCAATATCCATCCTTATTACAATCCCAATAACCATCATCGATTCATCAGTAATAGCCGAACTCATCTCAGCATGAAAAGAAACATGCACGATATGACAATGTGTAGAAGGAACTTTTGTGCTTTTCTTCAATATTTTTGACCTGCTTCTGTTGGATAGAAGGGGATTGGACCCAGGCCATAGTGGTCACAGTGTCCTTCTATTCACCTTCTTCCCAAATTGTGAAGAATATAAACTTTGTCATATGAGAGAAGAATTTGCCACATTGTTTTGTCAAAACAGTAGTTGGAACTACCTCTAGGATCATGTAGAGGTGATGCCCTAGAGTAACATTGACACTATGGGGTCAATACTCATGAAAAACGTGGATCTTCCACATATATGGTTGGCCCAAAAGAAAATAACAAACATCCACCAGGGAAACATTGCATCATACCTCATCCTTGAAGGGCTTGATGTCGTAGGATAGGTGATACTATCGACTAACACGAAGATCTCGTCCCTAGCGAAGCCACTCGATTTTGTATGGTTGCGGGTGTGGTGTTGTCGACAATCCCAACTGTTCGATGACCACTATTGATATGAAGTTATTCTATATTCCACTATCAACAATAAAATGCAGTGGGGGTCCCCGTCACCCACATTTGTGAATGAAAAAGGTGCTCCCCCTATTTAGGATCTACTAGTTTTTTTGGTTGAATTGTTGCAGTCATGACAGTAGAAGTGGGGAATGCATCGATGATCTATCTTCTTCTATTATTTTCTGAATCAGATTATAATCAATATTTGGATCCTTTTATTTGATCTAAACCACCATGATTGGTTTGAGTGACATTCATTAGTGTTGTGCCAGGGGATTTTTTAGAAATCGTACTACATTCTAGTATCCTTCATTTCCTTTCTGTTACCCTTATTTTCATGTGGATTAGATGAGTTTTTCAATGGATTTTTGTTAGGGTTGTCTTTATCATACTTTGATTGTTGTAGATTTGTAGACCCAAACTCCTAATTTTTATGGTGCCTATATTTCTACTCAATTTTGACAACATATCGATAGGCAACTCCCAATGATAAGATGTTCAAAAACTGCATTTCAGTTTGAAGGTACCTGTGTAGAACCCCACGGTATTTTAGAACCAAATGCCACTCAAATTATTTGATACCAATCTTGATGTGCAACGTATGAAATGTATTGTTTAACTTTGACACTGCTTGGACCTTCTCTTGATGCAACATGGTCGATCTCATGTTTTGGTCGTCATAGTTACCAAGAGGGTAATATTGTTCCTTGACCTCATCCACAAAAAATTCCCAAGTGGGCTCAACCCCATATATTCCATACTTCTCTGTGGAAATTTTCTCCCAGAGATTTTCCCACTAATGTTTGACATGGGGGATATCCTTAAGGAGTGCGATGATGATATTTTCCCTATCCAAAAAATTATGAACATAGAATTAACCTTCTAGCATATTTAACCATTTTTATAAGGAATCCACACCTATCTGACCTTCAAATATGGGAATATAAAATTTGACTTGTAACTTGAAAGGAGATGTGATTCCAAAGTGTTTTTTTGATGAATATGCACCTATTTTTATCAGCAGGCGTTGAAGGATGTGGGAAAACCTCTCCATCATTTCATCCCTCTGTTGTGTGAGAGCTTGCTCAAGCAACAAATTAATAGAATAGTTTGCTCCATCGCTTTTTTATTTTCTTCCATGGAGGGTTTCTTAGGGGTGCGAGAGTGATTATCCTCAAGAGAGACAACCTAGATACCAGACTTTCTATACTCATACGTCATCAGGGACATGCACTGAAAAATGATCAAGAACAACCTACTTTGATACCATTGATCAAGATTATTTTTGGCATGAAATGAGAACGGATATATAACAAATAAATGTACAAATATATATCAAATATCCAATAGTATAACAGATATATATCATAGATATAACCATAAACACAGAGATACAACAATACACAATTTCTATTAATCAGTGAAATGTACAAAATTGTAGAAATACAGAGTCAAAGACTGACTAGAATGGTGACAACTTATCTCTGAGAAGAGATGTGATGGTGTTATAACCCTAATTTGCACCATACATGCTTACCTGGCATTCGGCCATCTCAGATCCCTTCTTTTCCAAAAGAACTGCTGAACAACTCTTTAAAAAACCTCTTTTATAAGGGCCCACGCGCCCTACTCCATTACTGCACACATGTACACGCTAGCTGACCTACAACAGCCCACGTGGACCGACAAAAGCATGAAAAAAGGAAAGTTGCTGACAGAACACACATCTTTGGGTGAGTTAACTGAAACTCCCAGCCATGCATGGACGAGGGTTCGTCCAAATACCTAGCTTCTTCTAGCCTATAAAAGAAGGGTTAGGGGTCCCATTTGGAAGAGGGAGAAAATGAGTAAAGAAAATCTGCCCAATTGAATATTCCCATTGTCCCAACCCTTTAGCCATCCTTGTGCAAGAAGAGATACAAAGAAAAAAAGTTGGAGGACATTTGAAGAGGAGCCCAAGATCAGGATTCATAGAGAAGTGGCCGGTCTCGAAATTGTAAGTTGATTCATTAAAGTGAATAATAAAGAAATGGTTTTCTCATCTCACTATATGAGTTCTTCATAGTTCAATAAATATATGTTTGAATCTCTAAGCCATTAGTCTGTAGGTAAAATGCATGTGTAGCTTGTTGCCTGTTTTTTATGCAGGTCAATCTTGAGAGGATAGCTACCAACAAGAAATCAAGCGTGAATGGGGATCGACATCGACCATCCAGAACAAGGTATGTTGGTCTAACCATGTATTTGCTGAAAATAAATGGGGATTAAGTCTCGGACGAAAGTAGAAAGTAGTTTTATTTTGGTCATATTTGTATGCATACTATAACCCTATTTTCTAGTTCATAGGGGGATTTCCCACCACAACAGAATTGGCGACCATACTCGGGAAGTCTCTAGGGTTCCTGGGAGTATTTTTGGGGTAGATTTAAAAGATTGGTTTTTTTGCCTGTTTTTTGAAGTTTCTGCAAAGTCTGAGCTAGCAGAGAGTCTGGTTTTCCATACCAGCTGTCTCTGTTATTTGCTTGAATGATTTTTTTCGAGACCCACAGAGGTACACGCGGTTTGCATAAGGTCTGCACGCGTGTACCCGCACCCTACTCTCTTACAGCCTGTGTGTAAATGCTAGCTGAAAAAGTAGCAGTAGCGTATAGATTCCAAATTTTTTTTGAGGCAGTCATCCTCTTCCCTGTTAGAATCAGACATTTTCAGGGGTTTTCTGGAATTCTTTCTAAGTCATGATTGTTTTCATTCTTGTTTCAGATTGGTTTGTTTTACAATTTTTTTCCTTACATTGTTCTCTTTTTCTATTAAAGAGAGTGTCCAAGCCTTCAAGAGATCCTAGTTATCAATATCAATGGTATCTTCTTGGTTTGGATTGCCTTTTGTTATTTTTTTTTAGGGTTGTAGAGATACACGCGGCCTGTAGAAGGTTATCCCACGTGTACATGCACTCTGGCTCTATACAACTCGCGTTCACACACTTGCTATTGGATTATCAGTAGCATGCTTGTGCAGGATAGTTTTTGTTGAGGGTAAGGAAATCATCCTTTCCCTTGACAACAGTTATACCTCTCAGGTTTTTGAATCTTTGTCCTAGCAGTCAATAGCTTAGGGTTGATCTTAGCCTTAGCTAGCTTTTTTCATTTAAAAGTTGTCATTAAAAATTTTTTCTTTAGGGTTTTTAGACAAGTGTGAGAGCCATTTTTTAAGTTTCTATGGTGTGATTTTTCTAAGTGATTCTTTGCGATTTGTGATTAGGCCAGAATTGCTTTTCTTGGTTTTTTACTTGTTGGTATTTTTCCTTTTTTCTTTATCAACATTTAAATAAAAAAATATATATATCTTTCATTTTCTTCTTTGGTTGAAAAGTGTGACTTTGCATTAGTAACCGGGGAAAGGTATTTTATTTCATAAGTTATTTGCAGTTTACTTAGATCATAAGTAGCTCATAGTCAAGTGAAATTCTTTTTGAGTTTTTTGTCCAAAAGATC
>CBVK0101104157.1:0-16015 GCA_900067695.1 Picea abies | reverse complement strand
GCCTTGGATTAGGTTGGAGAGGAAACTCTCCAAGGCCATTAAAATCAAACATTGGAGTCTGAGTTAAGGAGTGTCCAAGTCCAGTATCATGAAACTTATCTGAGACCCCCCTCTAACACAGGGGATAAACATGAGGTTGCCTGCGAAAAGGTAGTGGAGATAACCCCTCCAAACCTGGACCAATCGTAGTGGAGAACACATGTAGAGGGCTTGTCTTAGGATTCCATCGATTGCATTTGCAACGGGGCTTCGTGGGTCTCAAATCTGTTCGAGGTCCTCAGTTTTCTTCCAGACCACTTTCTTTCAATACCCTTGATAGGTTTTGGGCTTGATACCCTTCTCATTGTGGTCTACCCGACTTTCGATTGTACCCACCTGGTGATTGTTCACACGCTGGAAACCTAGTTGCCTATTTTTTTTAGGGACATACACAGGTGACTGCGGGGGTATACCGCGGTACCTAGGAAAAACATCGGGCCATGATTTGCAGAGTATACCTGGAAGGTGCTTCCATTTTCGAGTTGCACTTGCATCGATAAGTTGCTCTAGTGTTGGTTGTTGTAACTGTTCTTCCAATTAATTTAGTGTTTGCCTGTCTTGTCATATAGGGACTTTTTTAGTGTGAGTTACTTTTGAATGTTTAGACTACCCAAGAGTGTCTTTGATCTTCTCACACAGTGGAGGATCATGAGCTCTACCAGTCACAAAGGAATCTTGGCCTGTCGTCGGTTACACTAGAGCCACCCCCACCACCACTAAGGCGAAAGCTAGACCAACAAGGGTCTTTTGAAGCGACTAGGTCACAAGAAATTGTGCCCGACCAACGTCCATAGGAATCGACCATCTTAGACCTTAGAGTGAAAGATTTTGTTCTAGTTGAAACTTCCACCACTGATCTTTTGGCACCCACCATCGTACCGATTTATCCTTACGAGTGCCAGATAGTGTTGCACACAGCAATGGAAACAAATGTTGTTACTCCTTCTAGGAATTCTTCAGTTCCCACTATGGTCATCACCATAGGAGAGTTTTCACCTCCTAACCCATCGTCACTGGTCCGAGCCATCATGGTCTCTATTGCCTCTACATTTCATAGTGGTCTGATCCCATCTTTGGCGGTGGCCACAACCCCTTTCACAGCAAGTGCAACAGGCCCTCCGTTCTCATATGGGATGCCTAGCTTGGGTACAAGTCCTATACTTTCCTACTCCACTTTACAGACTTCAGGTCTGGGGCCAGGGAGCTCTAGCGCTCCTCTGCAAGGTCACATGGAGGGCACTCCTACTCCTTTTAATGATTTTCCTTACGGAGGAGGTCATATACCTCCTTCGTGCCCTTCACTCGATGGCTCGCATCAACAATATATTGGGAAACCTACACACCATAGTTTATTTGAAGCAGGGAGTCAAGGACCACCTTCGCATAATATGTCGGTAGGCTTGACACCATTTTCTTTGATCGGAACGTTTGGTAACAATGACTTCTCGTCAGCCACCTTCTTGACTCGGGGCAATCCCAATTTTGGACAACCTATTCCTATTCAGGGTACTATTCCTACATAGGGGGAAAACCTAGGAACTTCTTCTGCATCAGGGCCTTGGAATTCTTGGCAGGGATCTGTTCCCTCGTCTGGAATGTCAATTTGGGGTAATTCTTTCCACAATCAATGGAACCCTAGACAAACTACTATGCCTATCCCCACAGGACCAACATGGGGAAACCCTTCCCAAAGTACTTTGAATGTAATGCATGCCCAACCATCTATGTCCTATTTTGGAAATCAGCTGATGGTGTCTCCACATACGCAAAATCCATATGCTGGCCAGGGCCATGGTTTCTACCAGAATCCATGCTAGTAGCCAAACTTTTTCTGGCAACCTAGTGCCAGTCAAACTCTAGGCCTCTTTTTCTCAGGTTATCACCAACAACCCAAACTACCCTTCCTGGCAACTTTGCACTTGCCATATTTGACAAGGTTGTTGAATGACCCTATCTATCATGATTCGCGTTGGTCTCCTATGCCAACGAAGTTTCCTTCAGACATCCCAAAGTTTGAAGCCAAGCCTAATGAAGATCCAGGAGATCATGTGACTACCTTCCATCTTTGGTGCTCATCTAACTTGTTGAAAGACAACTTCGTACAGTTGTGATTGTTTCAACATACTCTCATTGGGAGTGTCGCAAAATTGTACATTGAGCTCGATCGCTCAAGATACTCTTCCTTCAGCGGACTGGCAATGGATTTCCTAAACCATTTCCAGTTACCTGTGAGATACAATGCTATCACAGAGTTTCTTGCCAATTTCTTACAGACAAAAGCAAACCATATCTCTGATCACATCCAAGAATGGAGATGCTGGAAGAGCTTAATTAAGGTGCTAGTCCCACCAGCATTCCTGCTTGAGTGGTTCCTTAAGTCTTTGGTCCCGTAGTTATCCAAAGATGCTGCGACGTTGGAAGTATTCTCCGAAGAAGACGCCATCATGAGAGATCAACAATTTAAGATCATCTATTCTCAGTCTGGTTTATTATACAACATCTTTCCAGATGTGCCATGCTCAATACTTGATAAAACTAGACAGAGAGTTGGACCACATGTTGATGGTATTGTTGGTTCAGTACAAACAAAGCCCATTAAGCACAAACACACAATGGCCAGTCAAACTACTACTTTGGCTACTCCCCCTACCAAAACATCGGAGGTACACATAGTGCAATCAACTAACCCAAAGGCCACCCAACAACCTAAAGGAAAGAAAAAACAATGAAAGAAGGCTAAAGGGGGATAAAAAACCTACCGATAATGCTAGCGGGGACAACACTAAGAAACAAAAGGTGAGGTATCCATGCAACTTGTGTGTAGAAGGCCACTCGACCCATCTATGTCCTCGGCTCACAGAAGCCAAAAAATTTGTAATGCAGCAATAGCCTATTGTGTTGACCAATCCATTTCAACATGGGAAAAATCTAACCCAAGCCTCTGCAAGCATGGAACGAGGTAGACAAGAACCCTCTCCACCTGTGAACAACCCCGCATCCACGAACATATATATGGTGAGGGGTGATGCTTTTATATCGACTAGAGCGCATGAATATAGTAAACCAAACACTTCTGAGAAGGGTAAAGAAGCTGAACTCCCATCTCTTCCTCTACAGATTGAGAAGACATTGGGTGAAACAATGACACACATTACAAAAGGCACATTCAAAAGAGCTTCTCATAAACCAAAGGCAAGGGATGCCCAGAACTACTCTGTGGTGGAAGATTTATCACAAACCCCTTGTGTGATGTCTGCTTTGGAGGTCCTCCAAAGCTGCCCTTCCCAGAGGAAAGCCTTGTTAACCGCTTTAGGATCTACCAAGACTTGTAATCTGGGTACAATCATGCTGGATACAACTAAATTCAAACCTCATTTTCCTTACCACGTAGCATTTCACATAGTAGTGGCTTATCCCATGAAAATTTTTACTCAGAATGTATTCCACACAGTGATTAATGAGGGTGCCTCGACATGCATTATGTCGTTGGCATGTTGGAAGGCCATTGGCCAACCCATTTTATCTCCGTCACCTACTCTCCTCACTGCTTTCAACGATTGTTCGTTCCGACCACATGGTATCGTTCCTTCTTTCCCAGTGCAGTTAGGAGGGAAGACCGTGTGTGTCAAAGTAGAGGTAGTCGATATTCCCCTTGACTATAACCTCTTGTTAGGAAGGAGTTGGACTTATTCCATGCAAACTGTGCTTGCTACATTTTTTTGGGTCTTGTTGTTTCCACATGAGGTCCAGGTAATGACCATCGATCAATTATCTTTCTCCATACCTGACCCTGCATTGGGGGCATCCACGGTCCTGATGATTGATAATCTTGAACCAGGTTTTGTCAACGTAGGGGTTGGTTTGTGCCCATCTTTGATGGGTACCTTCGATTACCCGCCCCCTCAAGGCGATATCAAGTTTATATCCAATCACCATAAGGTTGACATTTTTCAAGTTTTGTCGTTTCGCACGACTTACTTCGACGATCCATGGATAATTCCTTTTCCATCGACCACTATGGATGGGACAGGGCACCTAGGCATGTCCATTCCCTTGTCTGCAGCTAAAGTAGTGTACTCTTTAGTCTAGCAAACTTCATCCCACACTGATTCATCTCCTGCACAAGAGTTTGATCCACTTCTAGAGCCTATTTGGGCTTAGGGTTTTCTCACTCACACCTATTCATTAGACTTAGTCTTGCCCTATGATGAATAAATAATTGAAGCAATGACTACTCCAGATAAACCCTGGAAAGATCTTCATCACAGATCATACTTCCTCCCAGAGTTAAGCCGAATTGAAGTGGGAGAAATCACCATGACTATGACGGGAGATCGGTCTTGTCCTATTAATCCCTTAGCTACACATGAGGTTTATGTTGCGGGTAATATCGAAACTATCACTGAAACCTTACCGATCAATATCTCCCAAAACCATGGAATTGTGGAGAATGTCTTCATCGAAGCTGACTGCTCCCTCGAAGAGATTCAAATTAACACAGATCTTTTTAAAGAATTCTGCGACAATTTCGCCTGGTCTTACGAGGAAATGCTAGGCATTGATCCAAAAATAGTTGAACATGAAATCAAAACGTATCCAGATGCCAAGCATGTCCGGTAGAAACTTCATCTAGTTAACCCCAAGAAAGCAACAACCATTAAGGTTGAGGTTGAGAAATTGCTAAATGTCAGTTTTATCTATCCTTTCCATTTGACCCAATGGGTGTCAAACCCCGTGCCAGTCAATAAAAAACAAGGCACAATTCATGTATGTACAAACTTCCATGATTTGAACAAGGCCTATCCCAAAGATAATTTTCCCACACCTTACATCGACCAGATCATTGATGAATGTGCAGGTTGCAAAGCCTTTTATTTCATGGACAGTTTTTCAAGATATAATCAAATACAAATCAAACCCGAAGACCAACACAAAACAACATTCATCTGTCCATGGGGTACATTCGCGTATAGTAAGATGAATTTCGGTCTCAAAAATGTTGGAGCCACCTTTCAACGGGCCATGTATTTTTATTTCCATGACCTCAAGCATATAGTCGAGGAATATTTATATGATTTATCATCTTGATCACACAAGAGACCATATCATCCCACACACCTCCAACTTATCTTTGAACGTTGTCACTACTTTTAGATTTGCTTGAATCCAAACAAGTGTAGTTTCTGCATAACGTCAGGATGATTGTTAGGTTTCATAGTGTCAACAATAGGGATCATGGTTGATCCTCTCAAGGTTGAGGCAATAATTCAGTTTCCCCTCCCCCCCCCCACGCACAATCCTTCAACTTCAGAGTCTATAGGGCAAGGTGAATTTTCTAAGATGCTTTATCGCTAACTATGCCAAGACCACCAAGGGATTCATGAGATTACTTAAAAAAGACGTTCCTTTTTATTGGGACGATGTTGCTCAATGCTCTTTTTTGGGATTGAAACATGCACTCACAACTGCCCCTCTGCTCCGACCACCTAACTATAACAAGGATTTCCTATTATATCTGGCTACAGCAGAGTCAACCATTGGCATGGTCCTAGTTCAGGAAGATGACTTGTTCTAATAATATGTCATCTATTACCTGAGCCGAGGCCTTGTAAGACCGGAACTCAATTATTCTCATATCGAAAAACTTGTGTTGGCAACAGTCCATGCTATTCAACTGTTCCATCATTATGTTCTATTTCATAAGAACACCATCATTGTTGTCGTGAATCCATTTTAGTACATGTTGACACGACAGGTAATAGGCAGAAAAATCAATAAATGGATAGTGATCCTCCAGGAGTTTGACTTGGATTTCATTTCAGCGAAGTCCAAAAAGTCACTGGTCTTTGCAGAACTTATTTCGGAACTTCCAGTTGAGTCAGGTGATCTTGTGCCTAAAGAGTCACCTATTAGAGGAGATATGTTTTTGATCACCTCTTCGGATCCCTGGTATGTAGATATACTTATCTATCTCCAGACATTGAAGTTCCCCACTACTTCTTCTCCTGATGAGCATCGATGCATATGCCATCGGGCTAAGAATTATCTCATACTCGATGATACATTGTATCGGAGAGGTGTAGACTGCATCCTATGTCGATGTCTCACTCATGAAGAAGTGGTTATCATGCTTAACAATTGCTATACCGAAGCTTGTGGTGGTCACTTGTCCGAGTTGGAAATAACCCAAAATATTCTACACGCAGGTTACTTCTGGCCGACACTTATCAAGGATTGTATCGAATCGATCAAGAAGTGCCACCCATGACAAATATTCTCTTAGAATATGAGGGCACATGCCACTCCCATGTTTCCTGTCATCACAGTTGGTCCCTTCACTAAGTGGGGGATTGATTACACTACATGCAACCCTCCTTCAACAAGGGGGCACCGCTATATCATCATAACTTTAGACTACTTTACAAAGTGGGTTGAAGCTATGCTAATGTTTAAAGATGATGGAGAGACTGCAACTCTCTTTTTATTCAACCAGATAATAGCAAGGTTCAACGTCCCAAGGGAGATTGTCATTGACCATGGCAGTCACTTTCAAAACTAGATGATGATCGATTTAACATCAAAGCTTGGGTTACGGCAGGAATATTCATCACCTTACTACCCCCAAGAAAATGGTCAGGTGGAAGCTATGAACAAAACTCTTAAAACCATTCTACAACAAATGATCAACTCAGCCAAGTCAAATTGGCATTTGATGTTATACTCGGCATTATGGGCTTACCGAACATCTATTAATACTGCAACCAATTTCTCACCTTTCCAACTCATTTACGCGCTGGAGGTAGTCTTTCCTATCGAATGTCAGATCTTGTCTCTAAAGTTGGCAGTACAGTTATTGCTAGACACTTCTCCACTTGAAGAACAATTACTATACCTTGAGTATCTCAATGAGTAGCTTTGTGATTCGGCTTTGACCAACGAGGATCACAAACATAAGGTTAATTGTCAGTATGATAGGTCCGTTCATCCTCATATTTTCTCTGAAGGCATCCTTGTCTTGGTCTATGACCAAGATAAGGACCCCCTGGGGGTAGGAAAATTCAAACCCATGTGGTTTGAACCTTTCATCATAAAAGAAGTTTTAAAAAATGGTGCTTATCATCTGGTTGAATTTGAAGGGAATGCTTTGGTGGAGCCTAGAAATGGGCTCTACCTCAAGAAGTATTACTCATAGGCATGGTGGAGCCTAGAAATGGGCTCTACCTCAAGAAGTATTACTCATAGGCAAGACACTGTGGGTAACGTTTTGTAACATATGTATAGTCTTTGTACTATTACTTTTTAGTTTCTTTTAGTGTTATGGATGTGTCGTTGATGTTATCTTTCATCACTATGGCAGATGTCAAGTGATTCCAAGGTGTTCATTGGGTATGCAGACGGTGCTAGTCAGGACACTCGAAGGATTGCCTCCACAGCTTGGGTAATCTTTACACCTCAAGGCCAGTTATTATCTTTCGGAGGTATATGCTTAGGTGACATAAAAAATAATGTCACCGAGTATAGTGCAGTTATTGAGTTCCTTCGTGACACTTTTTCATTGGGTATCTCTCATCTCCAAGTCTATCTCAATGCTCAACTGGTTGTGTCTCAGTTAAATAGAGTATACCAGGTTCATGATCCAACTTTACATCGATGATTCCTTAGGCTACTTCGCTTAGAATGAAACTTTGATTATATTACATATTTTCATGTTCCTAGAAGATTAAACGAAGTTATAGATACTCTAGCTAATCAAATTTTATATTGGCATCTTGCACACATATAAAAGAACATTCACACAAACATGTAAATACATGTTTTTGCACACATGATCCATAAGACACAAAAGACCAAAAAAACCATATATAATATCATAAAGTAACCAAAGTACACCGATGGATGCAAGTGCCTCAAAAATAGGACCAATAATGAGTCACAGGGCTTATGCCCTCAAAAAATATATACAAGTAGTGCTCGTGGCACATCAAAATGTCTAGATAAAGTCACGTCTTGTGGGCCCTGTTATACTGATCCATAGCATTGGCTAAACGCCGAAACAACCGAACCCATGTCCATGGTTCCCCCACTACATGAGGCTTCATAGATGGTGGCAGGTGCTCAATCTCTACCATCGGGACCATGCTAGTGAGCGCAGTAAAGTTATGCTTGAGTCTTCTCAATACTCTCTCAGCCTTCCCGGATGGAAGATCTCTTGCTACTACTGGTCCCCCTGTGGTGGCAGGTGAGGCCCCTAGCCAAGGATGACGCCTGTTCCTTGCATAGTCAGCGGGTCACACTAGTCCCACATCTGCACACAATGAACACATATCTGTCAAATACTCCAGCATAACAAAAAAAAATGATATATATAACAAAACAACATAAAAATTACATATGTTTAAAACAAAAAAAAACTACAAAGGTGGAGACTCACCCATCTCCCCTTGCTCCTCACCAGGAGGTACTGGTATCTCAGGGTCTCTCGAGAAATCAATCCCAGCATAGGGGTAATCCTCTATAACCGGTATCTATCATGACAACCACGTGAAGAAGTCATCATCGAAGGATTCATTGGTCCTTCCACCACCCTATCGTGGTAGTAATACTGCCCATCTACACACAGCAGGAAGAGAGGCTTTATGTCCTCATACCACTACTCGAGGACTAAAACTCAGAACTCTCTCAAAAAAGAATGAACATAGAATGGTCCCGAACCTGAAGTTCCTATGTGTCCATAAACGACAATCTGTCAACTACCTTTTCATACACTCAAGCAATGTGGTACTCTAACCAAAAACTTGTGCATTTAAGCACTGGACTTCACATTTCATCTATGCATGGGACACCTGATGTAGAGCCAAAGAACCAATAATTCACCCAATAAGCAATACTATCACCTATAGCGATAAGTCAATGATCTTCCTTATGGGCACCTGTGTGCTCGAGCGGTCTGTATCATTTTCACAGTATAAATCTATCAATCCTGCTATGTTATGCGTCCCCAAAGGAAAAGTTAGGAAGTTGATTGGTTCTGTTCTCCTGGAGAGGCCAGTCAAAAAGTAAATGTCCTCGACTGTGGGCATCAATGACTACCCCTCTAACTTGAATGCCTCTACATCCGGATGCCAGTATTCAACTAAGGCATTCAGTAGCCTAGGTTGTGCCCGCATGAAAGTACATAGGAAAAACTTGATTAACCCACATTGCATCAAAGTAGCCACAGCATTGGGGTCTTCCCCGACCAACTCATTCACTTCTTCATGCTCTCTTTCTCTCCAATGGACATACATCCTGCAAAACACCAAGGTTCAGGAGGGTTAACCCTTGATTTTTAAACCTTTTTTCATTCAATAAGGGGGTCCACGCGTGCTGTAATGGTGACAGTTGCATGTACACACATGCAGAGTTTACTCTGCCCAAATGTACATGCATGTAGAGTTTACTCTACTCGAATGTACATGTGGCCTGTCTTGAGACAACCCGCGTGGACCTAGGGCCGACCTTTTAAAGGTCGATGCCCCCCTAAAAAATGAAACCCAATGCAAAAATAAAGACTTAAAATGCAAGATAAGGGAGTTTGTACTTACTTGGTCCAGACATAAGTTCGTTTCGTCCACTGTAGCTCCTGGAATCACCGCTTTTGACAAATGAGGTCTTTTGGCTCCAGAGTCATTTTCCAAATCAACAATGGTGATAATGAGTTGCCAGCTTCTATTTATAGACTTTTTGGCCTCTCTTTTGTCACTTTTTTGGCCTCCCTTATCATTTTCTTTATACCAAAAACCATTTAGAGTGATTCAGGAGTTGCATAGGAGGGATATGATCGGGTATTGGGACAATTTTTTGGGGTTTTGAGTAATTTTCGATGATCCGTGAATTTTTTTTTTCGAGGATCAACTTGAGCATATAGGTTAGGTTTCTACCCTGACTTTTGTATATTGTTGTCTTTTTCCTTTTCCATAGGATCGATCCCATCAGGTTGTGACATGGAACCGACATAGCTTCTTTAGAAGTGTCGCAACTTGGTGGTAGAGCTTACCAGAACATGGATGCCCTAGGCAGATCCTGGTTGCATTATGGTATCCATGTTGTCTCTAAAACACTGTAGGCTTGAGAGTCCTTGTAGTTTTTCCTAAATACGAGTTTGAGCCTCATTTTCATGATTCTTCTTGGATCTTGACCTCACCCTCAGGACTCCCAAAAAATAACGTGTCTTCTTTTAATCCCTTTTTCAGACCCTCTAAACATGAAAAGATGGCCAAGAGATCTTGTGGCCTTTCACGCTAGTTAAACTGAAATTTGAAGTCACGTCTGTCGAGCGGTAGTTTACCCCTTTTTGGGTCTGGACGGTCAAATGTACGAACAAAGTTATACTCTATGGAACTTCAGTTCTATAGAAGAGTACTCTTAGATATAATTTTACCCCTTTTTCGGGCTTGAGAGACTAAACTTATGAAAAAGGAACCCCCATGGAGTCCATAGTTAAGCTCTTTTCAGACTCCCTAAAATTGAAAAGATCGTTGACTGACCTTATTCTTTCACACTTGTTAAATTGATCCAGAAGAACATTCCTGATGGAGTCCATAGTTAATCTTTTTTCAGACTCCTTAAAAATGAAAAAATGACCGAGTAATCTTGTCCTTATCACACTCGTTAAAATGGTTTTGAATAGACGTCTTGTCGGTGCTAGTTTACCCCTTTTTTGAACTGACTAGACTATCTTCGAAAAAGGTATCCCAATGGAGTCTCCTTTTATGTTTTTTCAGACTCTCTAAATATGAAAAAACACCGAGCTTACCTTCTCTGGGCTCGTTAAAATTACATCGAAGGATGTTACCATTGTGTGTTTTGTTAACCGCATCTGCATATCTTATACGCTAGTCTTGTAACAGTTTGCTTCTGCGTTTTAACACCCTTGCCCCCCAGAGGATTTTTCCCAAGTACCATTATTTTGAACATCAGTCTTGTCTGTGTGCCTTGAACTTCTATGTTTGCAACACTCGTTCCTCCATTGTAACGTAACATTCCTTTATTCTTTTTTCCAAAATTATTGAAAAAGACAAAAAAAAAATCAAATATACCCTAAAAGGAGGAAGGTAAAATTATTTTCTTTATTGGCAGCATAATGAGTCGCCCTTAGATAAAGCACATCTGTCCATTTGTTCGTCAAACCATGGGATGTAATACGACCTTAGGAAGTTGTTCTCACTACATAGAGTTGTGTCCTTCTCCATTTGGTTATTCTTCCAAACATATGGAGATTTTGCATTGCTTCCTGCTTCGTAAACTTATGATTAATGCCAAGCTGCATAAGTCTCATCATTTGTCATGTTGTTATCCAAGGGAAGTTTCTACCAAGCCTGAGTCGGCCCCTCTGCAATTTGTCTCTTGCCTTCATACCCATCCATCCTGAATGTCCTATCAAGTCCTTGTTCGAAATCAATGAAGCCTTCAGTCTAATCATCAATATTATCTAGTTCATGACCGATGAGCCATCGAAGACGCCTGGGTAGTGAAGTCGTACACTCATATTACACTCCTACCTTGAGTTTTGAATATTTTGAAGTTGTTTTTTGAGCTCTGAAGATCTCATCTCCAACCACCAGGCCGTATCAGCTTCTAGAAGATGGATACTTTATATGTATATCTTTTTTATTTCGAGATGTAGCTCCACTGTGTATTGTTCATGACTACACTTTATATACTTATTTGACATGGATCTACAATGTATTTGATTGGTAGCCATGATTCTATTTTATCTCGAGCATGGGTATGCCTTCCTCAGTGAGACATATGTTATTTTGTAGATGGCACCTCTAGGTTCCTTGTCCCTGGGCTCACTTGTTTGACACATCAGTAAAAATTGGTAATGTATTTCAGCCATCAGATGCTCTTCTAACCTCACACATTAGGGGGCATCTGTTATAACCCTAATTTGCACCATACATGCTTACCTGGCATCAGGCCATCTCAGATCCCTTCTTTGCCAAAAGAACTACTGAAAAACTCTTTAAAAAACCTATTTTATAAGGACCCACGCGCCCTACTCCATTACTGCATGCATGTACATGCTAGCTGACCTAAAACAACCCGCGTGGACCAACAAAAGCACAAAAAAAGGAAAGTTTCTGATGGAACACACATCTTTGGGTGAGTTAACTGAAAATCCCGGCCATGCATGGTCGAGGGTTCATCCAAATACCTAGCTTCTTCTAGCCTATAAAAGAAGGGTTAGGGGTCACATTTGGAAGAGGGAGAAAAAGAGTAAAGAAACTCTACCCAATTGCATATTCCCATTGTCCCAACCCTTTAGACATCCTTGTGTAAGAAGAGATACAAAACAAAGAAGTTGGAGGACATTTGAAGAGGAGCCCAGGATCAGGATTCACGGAGCGATGGCCGGTCTCGACATTGTAAGTTGATTCATTAAAGTTAATAATAAAGAAATGATTTTCCCATCCCACTATATGATTTCTTCATAGTTCAGTAAATATATGTTTGAATCTATAACCCATTAGTCTGCAAGTAAAATGCATGTGCAGTTTGTTGCTTGTTTTGTACGCAGATCAATCTTGAGAGGATAGTTTCCAACAAGCAATCAAGCATGAAGGGGGATCGACATTGACCATCCAAAATAAGGTATGTTGGTCTAACCATGTATTTACTGAAAGTAAATGGGGATTAAGTCTGGGATGAAAGTACAAAGTAGTTTTCTTTTGGTCATATCTACATGCATACTATAACCCTATTTGCTAGTCCGTAGGGGGATTTCCCACCACAACAGGTGGATATGATCATTTGAAAGAATATGATTGTTACAATGAGGCTCCAAATGAAATTTTAACATAAAAAAAATACAAAACCCTAAAACCAGAAGATGAAAATCCAAAAGGTTTGTGGGACCCAATGGGGGTAGTTGATACATCAACTTCCTGGGGGCATAATGTTTTCATACAATATCTATTTTGGGAACTTTATACATTGTTGAAAAGTTCTATTTGAGAAAACACATTTTGACTAGCCAAGGCTAGGTCATTTGGCAATCGCTTAGGCCCGAAATCCCCAAAAAATGTCATTTCAAGCCTCAAAATGACCTGAAAAAGCATGGAAAAATTGCCAGGGTGGAAAACTCTATTTTTAGCCTATGGAATAGGTGGGTGGCCACCGATATCCATCTTGATCAATCATCCCTCGTTATGAAGCAATATTATCCATTGTGTTGAGTTCCCATGGGATATGGGTAGCATTTGTTGAATCTGAACCTTGGTGAGTCGCTTGCCTTACTAGAGAAGTTGTGTTGCTTGGCTTGTAGAAGGTTGTCACAAACCTAATTTTGGGGGGGTTGGAACTTTTTAAACAGTTTGAATTCTTGAGATGATGATGTATAGAAGGAATCTTGGTTCTTTGCTTCAATATTATCGACCTTGTTCTACTTGATAGAAGGGGCTTGAAACGAGGCTGTAGTGGTCACAATATCCTTTTGTTCACCTTTTTCCTAAATCGTGAAGAAAAAAAACTTTTCCATATGAGAGATAACTTTGTTGCATTGTTTTTTCAAAAAAGTAGTCGAAACTACCTCTAGGATCATGTAGAGGTGATCCCCGAAAGTAAAAATGACACTATAGGGTAGAGACTCATGAACAACATGGTGCTTCCACATATATGGCTGGCCTAAAATAACATCACAGGAATATAGTAGGGAAACATCACACAATACTTCATCCTTGAAGGGATTGATGCCATAGGATAGGAGACATCATCGATTCACACGAAGATCTTGTCCCTCATGAAGCCATCTGATGTTGTATGGATGCACGTGTGGTGTTTTCGACAATCCCAATTGTTCGACATCCTCTTCTTAGATGAGGTTCTTTTGGCTTCCTCTATCAAAAATAAAATGCAGCGAGGTCCCCTTCATCCACATATGTGAATGAAAATTTTTCTCCCCCTCTTCAAGATCTGTTGGTTCTTCTGGTTGAATTTTTGCGGTCGTGACAGTAGCATTGGGGTCTACGCTGATGATCTGTCTTCTTCCATTATTTTTTAAATCAGATTATGAATTAGGATTTGTCTTGTTTTCCTTGATCTTGACCACCAATGATCATTTTGAGCGACATTCATCAGTGTTGTGGCATGGGATTTTGTGGAAATCGCAACACTTTCCAGTTTCATTCTTCGTCTTTATGTTACCCTTCTTTTTGTGTGGTTTGGACAGGTTTTTGGGAGGTTGTTTGTTAGGGCCATATTTATCATACTTTGGATGTTGCGTATTTTCAAGCCTGATCTCCCGTTTATTCTAGTGCCTAAATTTATGCATGACTTGGACAACATATTGATAGGTATCTCCTAGTGAGGAGATGTCTAGAAAATCAATTTCAATTTGGATGTACCTGTGTAGAGCCCCACATTATTTCACAACCAAATGATTCTAAATATATTTGATACCCAACATGGTGCATAATGTATGCAATGAATTAGTGAACTCTGACACTACTTTGCCCTTCTCTTGATGTAGTTTGGTCCATCTCATGTTCTGGTCATCGTAGTTACCAACAGGTTAATATTGTTCCTTGACCACATCCACAAAAATCCCAAGTGGGATCGGCCCAATATATTCTAGAATCCTTTGTGGAAATTTGGTCCCAATAAGTTTCCCACCAATGTTTCACATGGGGGAGCACCTTAAGGAGTTTGAAGGTTATATTTTTCGTGTCAAAAAAATTATGAACAAAGAAATAACCTTCTAGCATATTTAACCATTTTTCTAGGGCATCCACATCTATCTCACCTTCGAATACGAGAACATACAAATTGACTTGTACCTTGAAAGTAGAGGTGCTTCCAAAGTGTCTTCCCGATGAAGATGTGTCTATTGGTATTGGCAGGCGTTGAAGGATGTGGGAAAACTTATCCATCATTTTGTCCCTTTGTTGCGTGAAAACTTGCTCAAGCAACAAATTAATAGAATATTTTGCTTCAATGCTTTTATTTTATTCCACCATGGAGGGTGTTTTTGGCGTGTGAGAGAGATTGTCCTCCACAAAGACAATCTCAAGACCCAACTTGTTATACTCATACCTTGCCAGGTACATGTACTGAAAAACAGTCAAGGGCATCCTTCTTTGATACCAATGATCCAGATTATTTTTGGCACAAAATGAGAGAGGAGATATAATAAATAAATGTACATAGATATATAATATATCTAATAATATAACAGAGATATATCAAGGATATAACCATAAACACATATTAATGAGTGAAATGTACAAAACTGTAGAAATACAGAGTGAAAGACTCGCTAGAATGGTGGTAGCTTATCTCTGAGAAGAGATGAGACTCGCTAGAATGGTGGTAGCTTATCTCTGAGAAGAGATGCGATGTCTACACTCATTCACAAGAAGATGATTGTTACAATGAGGCTCCAAAGGAATTTTTAACATAAGGAAAATAAAAAACCATAACCATGGAAGATGAAAATCCAAAAGGTTTGTGGGCCCCAATGGGGGTAGTTGATACATCAACTTCCCAATGGAATAATTTGTGCATACAATCTTCATTTGGGGCGGTGGATACACCGTTGGAAAGGTATAGTTGAGGAAAACACATTCCTACTGGACCATGCTAGTTCCTTAAGCAGTCTCCTAGGCCCGAAATCCCTAAATAATTTCGTTTAGGTCCTCAAAACGCCCCCATAAGTTCAGGACCCGAAAAACTGTAGAAAACCTGCCAAGGTGGAAAAATCTATTTTGAGCCAGTGGAATAGGTGGGTGGACATTGATATCTATATGGATCAATTCTCCCTCCTTAGGAAGAAATGGTATCCATTACATTCAGTTCCCATGGGATATGGGGAAGTGTTTGTTGAATCTGAACATTTGTGAGTTTCTTGTCTTGATGGAGAAGTTGTGTTGCTTGGCTTGTGGAAGGTTGTTGCCAATCTGATGTTGTGGGGGGGGGGGTGGACCTTTTTAACTAG
>CBVK0101104146.1:0-16936 GCA_900067695.1 Picea abies | reverse complement strand
CTCTTCCGATCTCACTTACCCGACCCTCTGTTGATAGCACTGTCATCGAATCTTAAATTCTTGGCCTCAATCAATTGTATTGATAATCCGCCCAAACCCTAATTACGGCTATTTCTCGGGCTGCAGATTATGGCTCGTGTATTAAACCTCTTACATTACGTCGTCGGCATATGAATTAGACAGTTAGTTGCGTGGATATTGAATTCGTGCTTGTTTATATGAGGGACTTTTGCTTAAATTGCAGTAGAATACTTGTATAAATTACATTAAAGTATTGGTTTAATTATTGTCATTTTAACGTTTTTTTTTAATCCTTTCCAATAATGTCCTCCTAAATTTACTTGATAGCTTATTATGGTTGTCTTACATTTTGCCATTTTTAATAATTGATGGTATTTCCATTTATCAACATAAAACTACTTGTACCGTCCAGCTACTTATTATGATGACACTTGTCCTTTAATATCGATATGTTAGAGGTGGCGCGAATTACCTTACTTAGGGTTCCTTTTTAAATAATGATATTTGAAACCCTTTTATTTTACATAATGCAATTGTATAGCTTGCCAACGGTAAATATAATGGTAATTTACTTGATTGCTTTTATTTTACATAAGGCAATTGTATAGCTTGCCAACAGTAAATATAATGGTTAATTTACTTGATTGCTTTCATTTTACATAATGCAATTTGTATAGCTTCCCAACGGTAAATATAATGGTTAAATTTACTTGATTGCCATAGTAACAATTGTTAAATTACAATAATGGTAATTGTTTAATTTGCAAAGTTATGATAATGTTGACTTGAGTTATTAACCTTGTCAAATCGCAATGACTTATGCTGCGAAGGGAAAGGATTGATAAAGTTTAAAGCGAACGCTAATGATGAAGCTTGAACTGCAACCCTAGAAATTGCTTAAGGGAATTGGGGACATTGTTAATTTGCATTAGTATTATTTGTTATAATTCGCCATGTTAATTATGATGGGTGATCGAAATGTTATTAATGGTTAAATGGGAATGTTAATGAGGATGTGAGATTGCAATGCTAACATTGTTTAATGGAATGCCAATGACGAGGTTTAATTGAAATGCTATTGACTTGTAAGGGTGTTACTTATGCTATAACATTAACATTGTTAAGATGCGATAGTAAGTACTGCTTAATAGAACGGTAATGCTTCCTCAAAAGGCAATCTTAGTAATGGTTTATTTGCAAGACTATTGATGATAGTTGAATCACCCTGGTAATATTTGTTTAGTAGAGTGTTCTTGAGGATGTTTAACTGCAAGGGCATTATTCGTTAATTTGAAGTAATAATGATAAGGTCTTCGCAGGTTAATAATAACTAGTGGAGCATGTATCCTGATTTGTCATCTTCGGGTCTCAATAGGAGTGGGTTGTCAGTAGAGTCATTGTGACTTGTGTCTCCCGTAGTGTTCTTGACTATCTCTTATTTGTAGTACTTGGTGGTTGGTATTGTGTAGTCTGCCGTGTCGGGCAGGATATAGCCTCCTCTTGCAGCTTAGTATTTATGTCGGTGCGTAATCCGGTGGAAGGAATCCGGTGCAGTATCAAGAGTCTCGGGCTGTTTAAAGGCCCAGTTCCACTCTTGCGACACCTTCTGAGCCGTATCAGTAGTCTCGGGCTGTTTAAAGGCACAGTTCCACTACTGCAACTCTACCGACGGATTCTTTCGATTCGGTGAAAGTACTGTGCCTAACCCCTGGTGTCTGTCTCTGCCTATCGCCAATAGTTGCCCGCCTCCTGTTCAGGGGCGTTTTGCTTCTTGTCGTCAGTATGATAGGTTGGGTCATCTTGATTGTATTCGTCTGACTTGCGTCCTGTTGGTTCGAGTGTTGACCTAGAGTCGAGGGGGTTGTTTCTTCTACACACGCGCACACACTTCAAAAAAAAAATTTCACCGGTTGACTGAGTAGTTGTCCTTAGCTAGGAGGGGTGTTACAATATATCCCTCAATCACTAGATAAGGAATCACCAACTTATCCTTAGATCAATACAAGCAACAACAATAATCATGGTTCATAACAAAACATCATGTAATCTCAAGACAAATTGATTATTTTTTATGAGATGAAAATTCTATCATTGAGCGTTCAAATCATATAATCTAATGGGGGGTTGAGATCAAAAAGCAAGGATCTAGGAATAGAAAGGGATAGATTAACTATTAAAACAATTATATTCTAATAGTTAGCATATTATTGCACTCACCTGTTGAAGTTAGGCACCACTATGAATGTCCTGCACAAACTTGTTGTATTCATCATCATCACTATCAATATAATTGTCATCATGATGTCGAACTTTAGCTTTGAGAGATATGTTGTCAAGATGGCCTTTACCTTTTAGTGTTGCTTTTCTATAATTGATTTGCATTTACCATTCAAATAATATCGAGTAAATAATATTGCAAGATATAAATTTTGAGTCACAAATAGCATCTTAAGCATGACAAATTATGACAAAACATTGGGACAAATTAACTATCACAACAAGAATTTTATTACCTAAAATTCAGCACCACTATTAATGTCTTATACATGCTCATCAAATTCATTATGATCAATATCAATATTAACACGAGATTATACTGCAGCCTTGCAAGCTCTTTTGACATGAAGGCATTTTCATTTTCCCATTGATTAATCAATATAATTGATCTACATGTAGTTTAAACATCATGCAAAAAAAAAATACAAACATTTAAAAGTAGCAACAAACTGTCTCCAATTGGAATTGTTGTATTTTTCAAACAATGAAACAACAAAATTGCAACAAACATTGGAATAAATGTAATAAAATAAGTGCAGAACATGAATCATTTCAGGGGTTCATCCATCATTCAAACTAGAGGAGGTTTTTTTTTCATGAAAAAAAAGCAGTCTCTTTCTATTTATTTAGAGAATCAAAGAGTACTATTTACATGTCAAAAAAAGACCTCAACCTAAAAAATGCAGTCAAGCATGACCCAGGAAAACATCTTTCACTACTTACCCAAAGTAAAAGAGCCATTCTGATAGAGTATCAAAATATACAAAAGTATCACACAACAAACCTATACTCAGAGTGGCTACAGGAAACTCAGCCATTTCAAAACTTTCATCATCCAAAAACAAAACCACCAGCTATTACAAAAACCATTTACCAGTACTATATCAAGTTTAGCCTAATCTACTAGATATATAACTATATACTAACACAATATAAACAAAACTTCTCCATTAAAAATGGAAACAATGTTGACACCAACAAATTCATGTTTGATGTATAATCCAGCACCAATTTTTATGCCAATCCATGAATAAAGAAAAATAATAAACATGCAATAACATCTTCAGGGAAGTAATTTTAGAAACTACCAGAGTTTGAAGGTAATATTAATTAAATTCAAATGAAATAAATTTCATTAATAGGACATTCTCTTTTTTTGTCTCAATCATACTATTTATTTTGGTCCTACAATTTTTCCTAATTATATGATTTGTTCCAACCATAGTATTTCTACAATACCATGTTGGAACCCAACTATTCCCCAATCATATAATTTTACCCAACCAATTTTACAATATAATAAGCAAAAGTCCCTATAGATGGATATCAAGTTCTTGTTGGCACTCTTTTAGACTCAAAACATACTTGATACTTTAAAGGTATAACACAGAGAGTTGATTCTAGAAACAGAGGATGGTTCTACACAGTGCAAGGATGAAAATGAAGAAGAAGAAGAAGAAGAAGGTTTGTCCAGAGGGAACCAGAATGTATTACAGATTTAATTGAGTGCACTAATTCTCATCAAGAGAGTGTGAGCGAGAGCACTTAAGAGTTCATTGCAAATGCAACAAACTGAGTGGAAATGGACAAAATCCTATAACTTCTAGTTCAATTTACAAGCACAAAAAATGGTCAAACAAGAAGAAATGAGATACAATATATTTATTTACAAGATGAAATGGCATACATGTTCAAACAAGAAGAAATGGTATCAATAGAGCCTCTTAACTCAATTGAATTATTGGATTTATGTTCATTCCATGCAGAAAATCTAGGCTTAATAGAGGCAACCAACTGTGAAATTGTCTCATTGAGACCTTGTATGCAACTCATTACATGTTGGTACTGACCACTCGAGTTGACATCACTTGTAATGGCTCGTACTAGATTTCTTTCACCTAAAACTGATGGCTGTGAATTCTCTGTCGATACTCTACTTTTCCACTTTCTCTTATTGTCATATTTACTAGAATCTAATGTTTTCATATAATGGACAATGTCTTATGCACCTAGCTCTATATTACTATTTTCCACCTAAAAGACACTGTCAATTTTCAACATAGTCAGTTCAATAAACAAATCGAAATAAATAACAATTTAAATTCAACCAAAAAGAAACACTTGTTGTCAATTTGTCTATTTTGGCATTAAACCCGCCTCGACCAAATGTATATGGAGCCCTGACATTATCTCTTTCTTTCATTTCTATGTTACTCTTTGTCAAATATTCTTTGGAACACATAGTTTTCTTCATCGCCTCCCATTTTTTGGGAGATAGAGTGGAGTTTGTCATGTCTTTTCCTTCCATGTTTAATTTTCTACAAGTATATTTATAAGTGTTCATCAGATTTCTCATCTTTTTCTTATAATATTTTCTAGAGATTTCTCCTCCAACAGTCTCAAAATAATTTTCCATTTTTTGGATAAAAGTATCCACAATTCATGGATCTTGATCTAAAAAATTTGATTTGCAAATATCCAAATGATCCCTACATCTTGTTCCCAACTCCGAGGCCCACCTCACTGCATTTTTCCAAATGGGCTCACCATATTTCGACACCTCAACCAAGAATGGTTTCTTACCTTCTATTTTTCTTTCTTTTTCATTCCTCTTTGTACATCTATCCAATCCTTGACTCAATATTTATCTTTTAACAAAAGAAGACACATCTTTTGAACCACTAACAATGTTTTTGGCTAATCCAGTTTCATCAAGAGATGCAACAGGTGAATTTTGATGCACATCGGATGTAAGTGTTTTCTCTTCATGACTTGCATTAACCGAAACAAAATTATCCATGGCCACATCAGGTGTGGAAGTAGGTAGCTTAGTACCAGTCTTTGTATATGTGCCTTCAAACATGTCTTTGACTTTTGCATAAATGATCTCCAGACTTTATATTCCTTTTTTTTCATGTTAATCAATAATCTCTTTTAGACCTTTTGCTAAGAAATCATCACATTGTGCAACACCATGTGCTATATCAGCCTCCACATCACCATGTGCTATATCAACTTGCACACCATGACCACTATTATTTTCATCAACTACATTTGTTGGATCACAAATTTGTTGGCTTCTATGAGTTGGTGGCACTATATCTTTACTTTCCCTTGATTTTTTCTCCACTTTTTCTATTCCTACGTATTTTTCTTTCCTATAAAACAAAACAAATATCATATTATGTCTTATATACATAAATTTATTGCCTATAAAACATTAAACACTATTAAAAAAATAATATACTGCTTAAGTGGATTAACAATTTGCTTGTTTGTCAAACTAAGAGACGGTAAATATTCATCATTCTTGGTAACATTTTCTCTACTAAAGAACTCATATTCTTTCAAATGTTTTTCATTATCGTTGTCATCTAACTTGTGCCTCAAGGACTTTTTATTCATATCCTGAAGTCCAAAAAAACAATAGTTTATAAATCAAACACTTGAATCAACAGAGCAACAGTGGAATATGAGTTTGAAACTCATATTTTATTAATGCATTTTCTCAAAAATTAAGTGCACAAGTTATAGAACAAATGCCTCTTAAAATCAACCCCTAAAGTGTTGCTTATATAACTTGAAATCAACAGTAAATAAGTAAATTTATGGTAAAGGCATGTAAAGAATTTTATGTAAAGTTACTATGCCTCTAATTTTAACCACATGCTATGCATTTCTATATATTCAAATTGTATTTATTATCTATTAATCCTAATAATGCATTTCATTCAGCATCTCCAGACTTTCTCTTCCTTTTTTCTCATGTTGATCAATAATCTCTTTTATAAATTTTCCTAAGAAATCATCACGTTGCGCAACACCATGTGTTATATCAGTCTCCACATCACCATGTGCTATACCAAATTGCACACCATGACCACTATTATTTTAATGCATGTGCTCAAAAATTATGTGCACAAGTTAAATAAAAAATGGCCCTTAAAATCAGCCCTTGAAGTGTTTCTTATATAACTTGAAATCAACAGTAAATAAGTAAATTTATGCTAAAGGCATGTAAATCATTTTATGTAAAGTTACTATGCCTCCAATTTAAACCACATGCTATGCATTTCTATATATTCAAATTGTATTCATCATCTATGAATTATAATAATACACTACATTCAATAATAAATTACACCATACATATAACCAAAGTTTAAGTGGCAAGCTTACTGGTTAAGGTGACGAATAATCATCATAATCATATACATTGCCACCGGGGTCAGAATATTGATCACTCCTATGTGCATCTTCTTGATTTTGTCCGTCATCCTCACCTGAGGCATGCAATAAATTCTCTCTTCTAGTCTCTTTGTTGGTAATCAAATTCTTTTCTTAAATCACTTTATCATCATCTTCAACCACTTCTTCAAATGTTTCTTGTAAGTTATCGTATTTCCCATTAAGAATTATATCAACAACTTCCATGAATTTCCATTTCGAACGGGACTCTGTTTGAATGAAATATGACCATATTGGGCTTATTACATCATCAATTAGATATTATTGGTTAACTTGAAGAGGAGAAACATATGGCTCATTAGTCTCTAATAAAAATTGTCGTATATTTTCACATACAAATCCATACTCATGAAGTTGTACTATATATGGTTTGACCCACATACATTTTAATAATATAGGACTATTTTCACCATAATCAAATTGAATAATTTCTTGGATAAATCTAACATAAATTTTCTTCTCAGTTTCATGAAGGAATTCAGCACTAACAACACAATCACAATTTCCCTTTCCTTTGTCCTTTTCTTCCACTCTTAAATGACTAACATAGGCCCACATGCCACTAAATTCATAGCCCACATATGTGGGAACGATGAAAGATCACTTTCCTCCACTGTTATATATTGACCTTATTCTTTTGCATCATTTATTGCATTAGCAATCCATTCTTCAAATTTTGGAAAAGAATCACCTCCAATCAAATCATGATGTCTGCACTGTTGAGGTTGACGTTGCATCCATGTTTGATTCTCTTCTTTGTATTTCCTACATAGAATATGAATGTACAATATAATAAGATTAATAATATAAATGTGTAAATGCAATTGAAGAAATAATTTATTGTGTAAAAATTGTTTTACCTGCGCCACTTATCGAATGAAGATGTGTTCTAAAGAACATAGTCATGTATCACAATTATTTATTTATCTAAAAACTTAAAGTGTCTTCCATTTCCTACTAATACTTCACCTGCAACTCTCTCATATTTGTCATCATCCCATACACATCGATTGACATTTTTAATATCCTTCATATATTCTGTGAAAAATCCTATGGCCTCTTACATTGCATATTCCTTAGATATGTTTCCTTCTGATTTTCCCTAGTATGGACAATGTTTTTTCAAAACCTTCATACATATTTCTATAGGATACATCCATCTCATTCTTACTAGACCACAATGATCTAGTTCATTTTCTAGATGTATCAAAAGATGCATAAAAATGTAAAATATTGTTGGTGGCAATTCTTGCTCCAATAGACAAAGGAATTCAACAACCTCCTCCCTCAAACTATCAAAGTTCGAAGGATCTAATACATGTAAAATCATTCTCTTTAATATCAAGCCCAAACTTAAAATTTCCAATATTGGCCCCTTTTCCAAACTTGATATGTTGACCACAATAGGTAAAATATTCTCAATTATGACATGATGGTCATGGGCCTTGAGGCATATTAAGATATTCATGTCATTTTGGCTTCTAATACTACTACTTACATATTCAGTGGGAAAGTAAGTCAGAGACACCAGCTTTAAGAATTTTGCACGTTGTTCCTTTGTCCAAACATAAGGAGCACTAGGTTTTCTATATTTTTCATCATCATATTTTTCAACCCAAAGATTTCGATGAATCTTTAGTTGTTGAAAGTATTCACATGATGAAATAGTATCAGAAGCACCAAAATGATTTTCTATAATAGAATAGGCTATATTTTTCTCGGTATGCATAAAGTCAACAGTATTCCTGATGGCTATACCTTAAAGTATGGAAACTTATAAAATATGCACAATCGTTTTACACCACTTTCATTACATGGATCATCCCTACTACCACAAATCCCACCACTTTCAATAAACAACATTATTCTATGTCCATTATCAATAATGTATTCACTCATTATTGGAAATGGTGCTTCACGATCCTCTTCCTGGCCATTGAAACATGTTTTTTGTCGACAATATGGATGATCCTTTCTCTGGTAAGAATGATGTCCATGATAAAATCAATTATGAAAACTTATTTAGAGCCTCACAAAATCCTTAAATTTGCAAGAAGGACATCCATGGTTGTTATGCATTATTTTGGTCACCCCAGTGATCCATTGACAAACATGTGTTCATGTTCCCAAAAAAAGCCTTTCTTCATGAGGAGAGTCACTGAATTTTTCTTCTAAAAAAACCTATTAAAGAGGGTCGATGTAGGCTGCACCATATGCAGGGTGCGATGATCCTTAATTGTCACCCCCTACCCTAAATCTTGATTCTGACATCTCTGCAAGCTACCCTAAAGCTAGGGTGCAACGATGTCAAAAGACTAAGAAAAGCTTAAGTTTCACAAAAGTTTTAGAAGGGGATCTTCTATAAGGTGAGGTGGTGTCCGTATGGTTGGGATCCTACTCACTTCTTTGATTTGGTGGGATCATCATAATCTCTTTAACCATCTCTCTTTCCCCTATATAAAGAGGTATTTCTCATGGAAAAGAATAAGGTTAATTAAGCACAAAAGATTAATTCGAAGCTAAGATTGCATGGATATTTTTGCATTGGATCATTCTTGAGAGCCTCATTTCATTTCATCAAGTCATTATGGATCTTCTTCATTCAATATTGGAGAAAGTGTGTTTGTTCGAGAAAAGGGTCATCGAAAGGGGACCTTACAACATCAAGGCTTTGGTTGTAATCTCCACTTTAAATATTATATGATATAGTGATATGTTTCTTTCCCATAAAACTCATCTCATGTTATTGTATGATTCTTTGATCGTGTACATAGGTTCTCGTTGAGTATATTATTTCTTTCACTTTGGTTGGCTTATGTTCCCTTGCAGATTCAATATCACAGGAGCATTGGAGTGGAGCTAGGATGACAATGACAAGATGAAGCGATATTTGAATTGTAACGACCCTTGATTATTAATTATAATTAATTTAATAATATAATCCTAAAAATTGTTTCTTATATAATATTAACTAAATTAATTATCAAGAGGGAGGTGAATTTTTGTGAGTGGCATTGACACAGTGGACCGGAGTTGCTGGGGGTTTCGGGCACAGAGGGCCACGATATCCATTGATATCCTGGGGCTAGGGAGCTACCTAGTCGGCAGGGAGGATGGTTTTGGGTAGTGTTCTAAAGAAGCGGGAAGGAAGCAAGCGGCGGGAAAATAATAGCATCAGGTTCAGGTAAGAATTATGCATTGTTTTGATTTAATTTGTTATTAAAGTTTATTATATTGACAAATTTCCATACGAATGAGTTAAATTAGTAAAATTTCTTGAATTTTAATACTAAGTATAAACTAATTGGTTGTTTAAATTATTTGACTATTACATGAATGGTATGTTGCCCATCTCTTACCTAATAGTAAACTCAATGATTAGAGTTTAGGGAAAGTGTCATATTCTATTATGTTTTGTTCTATATCTAGGTGGATCTAGGGAGATATGCTTATGTTCGCATTTACTGATAAGTCCCGTAACAATGGTATCCATGAACAATGAGACTAGTCAATGTGTCATATGCAGGAAGATCATGAATTGTAAATAGTAAGGAAGCTCTTAAAGTGAATATGATTGAATGAACATCCCTTAAAAATTTAATTGCTTCAATTAATTTCCACAATTCCATAATCTCGTCATATAATGGCTCTATATAAACATCGATTGCATCTGAATTCACACATTGTTTTTCTGGTATAATGAATGATAGCATTAGGAAAAATGGTTTAGTTGCTAACCATGGAGGCAAGTTATAATTTATTAAAAACACCGGCCAAGTTGACCATTTAGTACTTTGATCAGAGAATGGGTTCAACCCATCTAGATCCAAACTCAACCTTATATTATGAGGATGTTGGGAAAAATCAATCCATTTATCATCAAATTCCATTCACATCTAAGAATCAAGCACATGTCGTTGTTTTCCATCAATTCTCTTATTTTTGGCCTGGAATTGCATAAGTTCGTGGAGTAATCATGGGATTGGAAGAAAGTGGAGAAGAACCTTTCTGAGAACTACAACTGATTTTAACCCTGGGCTATACCTCCCTTCTTGACATTTTGAAAATTTTGTCTAACTTGTACAATATTTTTTCAAAATAATACACAACCATTCACACATGTGTGGATGTTTTCATACCCTAAGCCTAGATTAGTGGTTTTCCTCTTACATTGACTTCGTTTTGTTGGAATTGTGGAGTGACGTGGTAACAACTAACTCAAAAATTCCAATAAATCATCTACACTCTCATTTGTCCAACCATGAACCACTTGCAAGTTAATAATTTGAAGGATTGTTGTCAAATGACTTAACTTTCAATTAGCATACACATGATTTAAAGCATCCTCCATCGACTTGGCCCAATCATCATTTAGACCCTCATTCAACATTATATTAACTTCAAGCCCTTCATATAACATTGTTGCCTCTTAATCTATGTTTGGTGTCACTTCAAGAATGTTTGGTACCTCTTCATCTCTCATGCTATGCACTTCTATCATCTCTTCATAATAATTGTTGTCTTAAGGGCGTATACCACTATGCCCATGTCTTATCATATGACGATAAATTACATTTATTTTCCTCACCTTTCCACCAAGACAATATTTAATGGACATGGATATATGTTTATATCATTCTCATCGGCTATTCTCTCATCATATGAGAGGTATTCATTGGTTGTGAACCTTTTTCATTGACTTATATTTGATGTTCTGCATTCCAATATTAATTTTATATGTTAATTAACAAATCTCAAATAATTTAGATAGTACAAAAGCACAAAATCATCTACCTTGTTCTACTTGTTCCACCTTGCTTTATCTCCATATTGTAAGTTTATAGTATCTTGTGGTTTATGTAGGTTGGAAAAGTGAGCATGGAGTGGGCAGTTGAGGAAAATACTAAATTATTGGGCACTTTCCCTCCTACCACAAAACATAGATGAATTGATGGCTCTAAAGTTAACTATTTTTCTTGTGGTTGGAAACGATGTTGTAAAATTTTAGATATTTGGAGATTCCCTAGTGGTAATTAATTGAATGCAGGGAGTCTTCTCTATAGAAAACCTTTGTTTAAGGCCTATTTTTGAGGAGATCCAATCATTTGTAGTTCTTTTTAACCAAATTTATTTTCATCATGTCATCAAGAAGAAAAATGACTTGGAAGATAGGAATTCCAAGGCTGGTTTGTCATTGAATGCAGGTCAATGAAATATATGGGAGATTGAGGATGAGACAATCCTCAAATTATGATTATCCTTCCTTTCTATGGTTTCTCTCGTGAGGAGTTATGTTTTTTTGGGATCTATTGTAGATTTTTTTGGCATATTTTTTTTATCCCTTCAATGGGTATATGATGGTTGTTATATGAATATTGTGCTCTCTTATGAGCTCAGTTGATGGTTGATCTACTTTTAAACCATCTTTGGGACTTTTGGGGAGGATTGTTTTTTACCTGTAGGGATATTTCCTAAGGAATATATGATGATGAATTTTGGGACTCTATTACGTTATGGATTTTTGGGAGGGGCAATTCCAGTGGGATTACTCTGTTTTATGAATTGGAGGATCCTAATGAAATAATTTTGACATGGTACTTAGCATATGAAGAATCCATTTTTATTTTTATTATTGAAATTATGTTTTTTTTCTCTAGGGAGATGAAAAAAGTATACTCATAATCTAATAAAGTTGATTATTGAAATTCATATGGACATGACAATTTCAACATGTCTTGGAGCTTCCTTCTAATGACAATTGACTTCCTAGCCAAATTATTTTTCTTAGAAATAAATGAAGCTTAATTGTTCTTTTATTATGATTGTTTTTCTCTAAAAATGCTAATTTCACCCTTATAAAGGATCCAACATATTTCTAGACCAAGAATTAGTCTAAAAGAACTACACTTAGCAACTTGGCCCATAATGACAAAAATCAACCTCCATGAAGAGAAATAATAAAAAATAAATGCACTAGTATTATTCAAAGGTGACAGAGCAACAATTGTATGTAAATATGCTACCTCTCAAACTTTTCATCATCATCTAGTTGATTGTTTTTTATTTTTCCTTTGGGCTCTTTGGAAACATGTTTTATCTTTCTATCCAACTAGAACTTCTCCAGTGAACCATGTCTTGTATAGGGATAGCCTAAGAGATCCTATAATGTTTCATAGACCCTCCATTAGGGTTGACAGACCCTTCATTGGCTTCATATTCATCCAATTAGTTTGGGTTATTCTTCTCAATTCCAACAGAATATGGCATGCCTTTTTTTGGAAGTTTCATTGCAAAACATGATCTAGGGTTGAGGGTTGCACCTCATAACATGGAATTCATTCAACTAGGGTGTTGGATCTGAGGGTTAATTCTTATGACAAAATTTCATTGGACCTTCACTTGGACTCATCCCTCTTTTAGAGATGCCATTAGGGTGGGAAAAACTTAAGCAAGAATAGAACCTTGGTGGATTTATTTGTACTCTATTGACCTCACCAATAAGCCAAGGCTCCATTGGAATGACAAGCCTTTTCACTAGGTTTGATGGATTTCCTTTTCTCGAGCATCGTTTCATAGTCACACTATTTTTCCTACTCTATAACATTGTTGTTCATGACATTTTGACATAAAGAGTTACTTTTTGCAATCAATACAAGTCCCATACCAAAATTTGTTATTTTATGTATTCAATGTAAACTTCCCCAAAAATTATTTTTCAAGGTTATGATATTTTTCAATACCTTCAAGTTGATAATCATGAATATCAAATAAATTCTATATGCATGAAATATACACTTTGGAAAATAATTTATATTTTAGTTGAATTCTAGCAAGTTTCATTCTGATTTTACATCTAGAAACATGCAAGAAACTAGGTCTTGCTTAAAAATCATATTGATCTAGGTACCAATGTGAAGATATTATTAAAAATATCCAAATAATTTAGATTTGTTGAGGTTAAAGTTTGACATTGACATCTTAGGATGCAATCTTGTATAACAAAATTTCAACACTGAGGAGAGATTTTGATACTATTGAAAGGGGATTCACTCATGAATTCCCTTTTAGAAACATGCCCCTAGGGGATTTACTATTAGTATAAACCCTTCCCTATTTACATATCTTACCATTGTGTTAAATTTCATTGAGGTAGCCCTCGTTGGTTGGAAAGGCCAATTTCTAGCCTAAAGTTTGGTTTGAAAAGGTTAGCTTGGGAAGTTTCCCTCACAACCAAGAAAACTACCAAGTGATAACATAAGTGATTCTAAGGTAGTGCCAAATTTGGAGAATGCAAAACACACTATGTAGCATGAAGCACCCAACAGTGCAACTTGCCAATGAATATTCCCCTCAAACAAGACTCATTGTTGATATTGAAATTATTTCCAACATCTCTTGGCAGACATGAAGTACCAAAGAATGTGTTTCGTTATCTCTGGACAAACACAAACTAAGAAAAGAGAATCAATGAGATTTCTTGTAGCTAGATGAGCTATAGACGATAGCCCCTAGTAAATAATGAGCCATGCAAAGACTTGTATTTTGTAGCTGAGGGGAAGAGACCAAACACTATGCACCCTAAAAATCCACCTATCTTCAAGATTAAAGGCAGTCCATTGAGGATTTGAGATTTCAAAGATGTTTATTCTAGCTCTAGGAGACAAGTAGAAACACATAAAGAAAATTGTTGTAGATCTAACAGTCTTGAGGTTTGTATGGCCATGTAGTTCAAGCTGATGCAGGGACCTAGTAGTCCAAGTGTATCGTTGCATAAATATACAAAATATTGCAAATATACAAGCTTATAGCAACTAGGTCCTAATTAGGAACCATGCACTCCTAAATCAAACCAAAAGAAACACATTAGTTGTACCTATGACTTCATTGAATACCTCTGCAACTCTAAAATCCTAGTTCTCCTTTTGATTAGTCTCCAATTTCTCTCCACCGTAGATATATCGGTCATGGAAACTTTGTATATACACATTCAAACTCCAATAATGCTCCAATTAACCCAAAACCCTCTCATAAGAGCTCCAATTCGAAATTAACAGTAAACCCTCTCCTCTGGTCGACTCTAGACTATAAAATCCCCAAATAAACCTCACAGGCTCCAGTATTTATCGGGCCCACAAAATAAAACCCCACCTTACGGGCTCCAATATTCCTCAGGATGACTACTAAAACCCCACCTCACGGGCTCCAATATTCCTCAGGCCCACCTCACGGTCAATTCGACAAATGCACCTCAGTCACATAGGAAACACAAATGCACCCCAGTCATGCACCTCAGTCACAAATGTACCTCAGTCATGCACCTCAGTCATAGAGGGAAAAAAAATGCACCCCATTCATGCACCTTAGTCACATAAGAAAAACAAATGAAAATGAAAAACACAAATGCAAACTAAAAACATAGAGGAAACACTCTTAGGGGATACACCCTCTACCTAGAAGTCACAAATTGTTCATCCAACACTAGTCTTCTACCATTTCAACCCTAACCTTGAACGCCTCTAGACTGCACCACTCCCTACACACTACCCACTCGCACAAACGATGTCCCTACTCACCAAATTACAACTGATCTCGATCGCATTTTCCCACTGCACACCAGTCACTGTATTTTCATATTCCACGATAGTCTGCATATTCATGAATTGCAATGATTTTTACAAACGATATCAAATGTATCGAATTATGGTTTATCAGTAAGCATGTGTTTCGTTGGTGTATTGTGAATGTGGTGTGGTACTTTGAGTTTTTGTGGCATAATAACGTATGCTTCCATGAGTGAACCTAGGTCATGTCTCCCTACAATATGTTTTGTACCACTAACCTAGGTCACGTCTCTCTGCAATATCATGTTATGTACCACTAGGATAATTTCTTAGCCTATGTTTTGGTTAAAAAAAAAATCATAGCCTATGTTTTGGTTAAAAAGAAATTCTTGGACTATGTTTAATATTATTATGTTGCAAGAAAGGCCCTCCCATTATGGAAGAATTAACAATGTATATTTTAAGTTGGTGTACAACACTCTTGAAAGACCCCTTTGGCTAAGAGGCCATGCGGGCATCTAATATTATGCCAAATTTACCTAGGACTTAATGCACATGGCCCCAACCACATGAAAATAGTTTCTTATATAAATGAGATGTATTGCAAGGGGTTGTTGGAGTTACTTCACATACACCTAGTATTTATTTTTCCTAAGGTTTTTCCTTGTTTATTAGTCATTATCTAGTCTCCTATATTTTTGGAAGAATATTCCTCTAGGGAGAATATTCTCTTCAGTTTTCACTTTAGTTTTATCATTTGAGTAGAGTCTAAATGCTACATTGGGATTATCACCATGTAAAAATTGGTATCATCAACATCTAATGCGCATTATCCTTGGAATCATCACCAGACTAGCACATTACCCATGATTCCCTGATATCCTCCTCACTTCACTATGTTTCAGTCAGTTAACTGAAGACTGATAGACTAGTTAACTCAGTTGGGCGGCAGTTCACTCCCATGACTACTCAAGAGACTAGACTAGGTGGGAGCTTACTCCCCTAACTGTTGGTGTGTGTCCAGATCACTCTAGACCACCACTATGTTGCATTGGATTCTTCTCTAGTGCGCATTGGTTGAGTTATACAGAGTATATCATGTGTAAATTATTCATTATTCATTTGGTTAATGAGAATTCTTCTATTCTTTTCTCTCTTGCTTCTCTTTTCTTCTATTTTCTCTACCACTGTGTATGTTGATTCCTAGATAGATCTATTATGTGTAGGTTCAACACATTTACAGATTATATCATGTGTGAATTATTCATAATTCATTTGGTTAATGATAATTCTTCTATTATTTTCTCTCTTGCTTCTCTTTTCTCTTATTTTCTTTGCAACTGTGTATGTCAATTCCTAGCTAGATCTATTTTGTGTAGTTTCAACACATTTACAAGGTATCAGAGTTGACGGATTGCTATAAAAATACACACCAAATTATTTTTGCAGGAACCGAAGATTGAAGACAGCGAAAAAATGGAATTTTAAAAGTATTCATCCTTACACCTTAAAATTACTTTGCATGGAAGGATAATATGATCATGCATATTTGAAGAAAAGGATTGTATAGGATAAACATGAACACAGAGATAGAACCAACATTATCCATAGAAAAATCCAAGTATCTAAATCAAATGGATGAAGCATTCAGAACAATTTGCAGCCTCATTTATCCTGATCTCTTTTTTCACATATCTTCCTGTAAAACTCCCAATGAAGCCTGGAACACCATGGAAGAGATCTTTGGAAAACATGATGAGATGAGGGGACACATGCTCTAGGTGGAATTTCTCACATTGGATCCAAAAAGCTTCGACAATCTCCAAGAT
>CBVK0101104133.1:0-11804 GCA_900067695.1 Picea abies | reverse complement strand
TCTCTGGTTTAGGGTGTGTGGCCCCATTGTGGATTAGGGGGATAAGGGGGGAGAAAATTACCCCTAGCATTAGCTGGAAGGTACCGGTGAAGTCTCATCGGTCAGAACTGAGGAGTTGCACAGAGCATGCAGGACAAATACTCATAGCGGGAGACTTAGGCTATGGTACGCTTCCTTTATTTCTACATTGTAGATTATTAGTATGCTTTACACCTTTAGTTTTGTATATTTCATTGGGTAAGGGAAATGATTGACCTAACATTTTATTTGATAACTGAAACCCCCCCATAGCCTTAAGCTCATTGTTGTTGATTCCCTTGGCTTTCGATCCCTGCATGTCTGGATTGTCCTATGGTTTTATTGATTTTTGATGATTTGTGGTTTATCTTTTTTTTTCCTTCATCCCTAACTCATCAGTCCACGCGTAAGTAGTCAGCCAGGAGCTGGATCTATGGTCGTCACTTCGGTGTTAATAGACCTATGGATCCAAACGCCCTGATTTTTTGTGTGTGGATGATGAGTGAAGGATGTTCTTGCCAGTCGTCTACCCCTTCTGATTTTTCTTGGTTGATTGATGGTCTTGCGCTTTCTTGTGATGGATCTCTCTGCATTAAACCACTTATCTTTGCATTTTCGGTTCAGGATATTCTCATAATACTACCCAGAAATTCACTCAGCAAACCCCCTTAAATTTTATTGTTGACTGCGATTTTATTACTAGGCATTTTTTGTCATGTCAATGATTTACATTATCATTTGACTGCAATCTTGTTCTTCTTTTTCTTACTACGATTCCCTTTACTTGACTGCAATTTACATTGGGGACTGTGATTTACTCTGCAAATTTTACCGTACCTTTACATCTCTGGCCTACGATTTCACTATGTCTTTGGCCACACTGGGTTGTGTCTTATTCTATTGTTATTACTTTGTGTTCAATCATTTTATTTACTTGACTTCTTTCCAATTCCTTTATTTGCTTGACTAGGTTTAATCCCTTTTTCGTTGCGTTTCTGAATGGTATTCTATACCGACATTTCCATTTAACCACAATTCACCTAGGAATCCTTTAAAATTTCGCCTACAGAGTGTGACTGTGTTTTAATTGATGCTTGACAACGTATTTGTATATGCATTGGTATTATCATGTGATTAATTATTTATGCAGCGATTCCCACCTATGGATTTCTGTTTCAGTTTATCTCTCTCAAAAACACGAATTTATATAATAGGGAAGTGAATATTATCTGAATGTGTTGATACCTGACAGAGCATTTTGATACCCGTCTGCGTTTCCACCTGGAGGGATGAGTCCGCGTTTTTTTTTATTACATTTCCTATCAACATATTCCAACCTTCTTTTGTTTTTCTGGGCATTCACCCAGCATCCCAATCGATTTTCTTGGCCAATTAACACCGTATTTTATGTTTATCTTATTCAACATCCACTTCAATTTTTACCTGGTCGTTCCATGGATTTTTATGACAGATTTAACCCTTGGCGATTTTATGTTGTGCCTGTGCTTGGATTGGACAAATCTGGGCCCACTTCTTAAGGAGCATGCGAAGTTGCAGTGCATTAACCGTGATGATAATGGTGTGTCGGTGGTTGTTTTATGAAGTTTGTGTTCACCTTAATGAACAAACTAAGATTAATACCGGTAATGACTGCAGATTCACCTACCATTTGTTTGAGAGTCAAGACTTAATAGCCTGGGATTTTACTTCTTATTGACTGCGATTCATTGTGTTAAACTTAGTGTTTAAATTATGGGAAATTTTAATGAGGTATCGTGACAGTTTTATGTTTCTTATTAATGACATACAACGATTTGTTGATAGATAATAACGATTGACAGTCATATAAGGGTTGTATGATTACCCAAAATTCCATAGTCTGAATTAATACGTGTTAGATTTTATGGGCATGTAATATCGGGGCGTCTTTTAATGATGTACAGTGTTTGATGACAACCTTTAAGGTTTGGCACTCATAGTTTAGTTGTGCCTGTTGAAAAAAAGTTTATTTTTCTTCTCTAAATCCAAATCTCCTTTTTTCTCTGGTTACCGAGCCACCCTTAGTTCTAAAAAGGGGTCAAAAGGTCTTCGGGATTTTCAGATTTTGGGGTTCAGCTATTCAAAAAGCATGTTTTTTAATAACAACCCCAAAGTCCCGGTAGCGAAATCTCGAAAAAGTGATTGTTTAAAGGGAATTGAGCATATTTTAAAGTAATAATTAAAAATGTTAAGAGCCTTATAAGCCTTTCACGTGTTCTTTTTCATCCATCTCAACTTAAGCAGCATTTCAAATGTCTCGACGTGCTTTTCTTGAAATATCTTTTAATCATGATTGATTAAGGTTTAAAATATACTTAACAGATCGTTAATCCATCACAATTTGGGATATCAGAGAGTCGACCTTGAGTCTCCTTAAACTCTGATTCCCAAAGTCGCGAAGTTCTTAAAAGATAATGTTATGTTTATCAAGAAGTAAGAAGGTTTAATGATAATAAATCCCATCGCGATTTCGCGATTCAGGATTTCTTGCGTTAAAGAGTTGTCGGAGTCTTGATACTCCAATCCACGAAAAGTAATGACTAACCCTTGATCATGATTAATTAAGGGGTCAAAACAAGTGGTTAGCAAATAAATAAATCCCATTGTGGTTTCATGATTCAGGATTTACTTGTGTCATGCCTCTTGGGGACACGATACTCGAAACTACGAAACACAAAGTCCCAAAATAATTAAGCGCTTAAACATAATTAACTTAATTTTAAAACAAGCATTAAGGGTATTATGTAACTTTTCGTGTTTCTCTATTCGGGAGTTTTCGATGACATTCCTTTCAAAATCCCAGTTTTGAATTGTCGATATGTGGCAGTATCTATAACGGATTAATGAAGATATTTTTTGACATAAAGTGTGTATCTTCAGGCATACCATCCCCATTAAAGAATTTAATTTTTATCGCATGTATCGGTACACTAAATTTAAGACAGGTTAAAGGTTAATAAAGGTTTGTTATTTTGAATTTCATTCTTACTTTCAGACTAGGAGCGAGTTACACTCAGAAGAAAGCACACATTTATTCTTTGTAACAGGTTTTCATTTAGCACAAATGTCATGGCACCCATAAAGGTGCCTAAGAAGAGTGAGGAGGCAGGTGAAAGCTCAAATCCGGATGGAGATGTTATATCCGACACTACGCCACATGTTGTGGATTCAGTCAAATCCTAGACCCATATTTTTGAAACCTTAGACTATGAGATTAGCAATTACCCCGACGATTTCAGAAATGAAAGGACTGAAATAAAATCAGAGACATAGCAGCGTCTGAGCTTCACAAAATAGTCACACGATCGAGACTCGTGACATACAATGACATGATAAGCTGTCTTACTTTCAGACTAGGAGCGAGTTACACTCAGAAGAACTCACACATTTATTCTTTGCAATAGGTTTTCATTTAGCACAAATGTCATGGCACCCAGAAAGGTGCCTAAGAAGAGTGAGGAGGCAGGTGAAAGCTCAAATCCAGATGGAGATGTTATATCCGACACTACACCACATGTTGTGGATTCAGTCAAATCCTAGAGGCATATTTTTGAAACCTTAGACTATGAGATTAGGAATTGCCCCGACGATTTTGAAAATGAAAGGACTGAAATAAAATCAGAGACATAGCAGCATCTGAGCTTCACAAAATAGTCACATGGTCGAGACTCGTGACATACAATGACATGATAAGCTGGGCTTTAGAGAAAACCAACATTCAGAAAAGGAGCATTATAAACGGCCAAGGGGTCATCGTCAGCTATTTTAGACCCGAGCACATCCAAGTAATATATGCCCCCTACTTCTAAATACATTTATAATGCTGAATTTGTAGAGGAATTTAAAATAAAGGAATGTACAGAATTCGATCAAACATATCTAGGTATAATCAAAGAATGGTGGGGAATTCCAGTGAGATTTAGAGTTGATACCCATGGCAGTTATGCCACAACTCCGTTAAATGAATACATGGTTTATATAGCTTTGATGCTATGTAGAATTTTTGGGAAGAAAAACCCTACCCATTTCCCTATAGAATGGGTGCCACTTATACACGAAGTAGCCGAGGGTTACAGTTTCAACTAGGGTAAAATTTTATCAGATAATATAACTAAGGAGATTGCATAGTACCAAATGGAAAAATCGAAAGGTCAACCTACATATTTTTACATGTCTACATATATTATGGATGTTATATGTTGCATGACTCCTTTCCCCTTGATGAATTGGAGTTGGGACCCAGCCTGCACGGATCACATTCATGTTTATCACTCTAAGCTATGGGAGGAGAATGTTAAAGATTCCTTTTATGAAATCTGTCACTACTTAGTGATACCTTTGCACCAAATTTTTTATGGTTATGCACCCCTTCGTATTTTAGAGTCAATCGTTGTAAACCTCAAGGAAATTGTAGATTGGTTTATTAAAGAGGGTTTCTCCTATGTCAGGGTTTTCGGGTGCTCGATTCCTCCTCACACACTTCCAAAATTTCTTCCCGATAGGCTGGTGTGTAGGGAGGTGGCCTACCAAATAATAACAAGTGGCATCGGCATAGAATTGAAAGCATCTCAGAAGAATTTTTGGCCACTTTTTCCTGTACAGATTGGGAAGTGTTCACTGCTTAACTTTGGTCATTCCAAGGTTGAAGTTGCAGCACTGGAAGACATAAAATTGGTAGATATTGAACTCAGAAAACATGACCCTTATCAAATTGTAGGAAATCATCTTTCTCATTGAAATATGAAGATGTATGAACATGAAGCTTCTCCCTGAGACAACATGTTCAAGGGATCCAGAACCTATGAGGAAATATTAGACAGAGTTCAAGAATTATCACCTGACCTACAGACCATCTTTCTGACTTTCCATAAGCACGAGCGAAGTGGTTTGCTGAGGATACTACAGGGAGAATCAACAACCCCTCCTCCAGCTCAAGGAAGTATTCCCCCAGGTTTCGGATCAGAGGCTCATGACAAGGAGACTGTAGAAGAAAATCCAAAGAAGACTGAAGTGTCTTTACAAAAAGCAGAAGCTTCACAATAAAAGAATCCAAGGTCTAAAACAAGTTATAAATCTGAGACTCCTTCAAAGTTGAGTCAAACGATTTCACCTTCATCATCAAATATTCCTGTTAATATCCCCAAAACAGCAGGAGAAACTCAAACTTCAGAATTGGGCAGCCCTATTGCATCATTAACTCCTATACAGTCAGCTTTTGGGACACCCCATTTGGAAGTCATATATGTAAGTGACCTTAATCCTATCTCTAGAGAAGAGATACCTTCCTCTGACTACTTCTTTAGTAGGAAGAGGAAGGTTGTAGTAAAACAAGAAATGCATCTGAGAGAAGGCACAATGGTGAAGAAACACAGAGTTCTCGTAGATGGGAAAAACCTAGAAGAGAAAGACTTCACCACAAAAGTAGCAAGCTCTATGGAAGCTTTGGGAACTGCCAATTTATTCTTAGTTGACTCTCTGAAAACAAGGCTGAAGTAGAAAAATCAAATGATATCTCATTTGTAGGACCAAACAAGGCACACAAAAAATAATATTCGAGAGGAGGTAAATCAAAGAGTTGAAAACGCCAAGACTACTGACAAGCAGGAAATGCAATTGTTGAAGTCTAGTTTAGAGGAAGTGAACAAGCAGATGCAAAGGAGTAAAGTACAAGTTATTCAGTAGGAAGATTCAGTGAGACAACTACATGTTGAGTTGAAGACCATTGAAGGAAAAGTTGTGAATACAACAACATTTCAAGCCCAAGCACTATAGGTGCATGAGAAACTACAAGCGGAACAACAAAACATGCTTTCTAAAATATAAATTGTTCAAAACTACTTCCTGGAAGTAAGCCACTCACTGGATATCATTGTTTTAAAGGAAAAAGAGGCCACAACAGCTCGCACTAATTTTCAAAAGGCAGTAGTGTTTTCAACTAGAGAGGAAGTACCAACAATCCCAAAGCTGACTGTAGAAGAACAAATCAGGGGAGACATCGTGTTAAAAACATGGGAGACTAATATTGTCAAAAGCAGGAAAATGGCAAGAGAAGTTAGGAAAGAATGTGAAGAAGTGTGAATACAACAACATTTCAAGCCCAAGCACTAGAGGTGCATGAGAAACTACAAGCGAAACAACAAAACATGCTTTCTAAAATATAAATTGTTCAAAACTACTTTCTGGAAGTAAGCCACTCACTGGATATCATTGTTTTAAAGGAAAAAGAGGCCACAATAGCTCGCACTAATTTTCAAAAGGCAGTAGTGTTTTCAACTAGAGAGGAAGTACCAACAATCCCAAAGCTGACTGTAGAAGAACAAATCAGGGGAGACATCGTGTTAAAAACATGGGAGACCAATATTGTCGAAAGCAGGAAAATGGCAAGAGAAGTTAGGAAAGAATGTGAAGAAGTGTTTGATCATCTAGATACAAAAACACTGGGCATTGGCAAAGGTGATTATCATGGGCTATTAGGACAGATCAATGTTGTAAGGCATCAACTGCATATCAAGGAGAGTTGGAATGAATCCTAGCTCAAGATTTCACAATTGAAGCAGCTTGACACCACCCAAATCGATAAGTGGCTAATAAATCCAAATCTACAGTTGCAGTCGACAAAGTTTGACAAGGGAAAGATTGAAGATAGGTTGCCCAAAATTCAGAGGAAGTTATATGTGTTTGAATCAAAGGACACGTCCGAACCTTCCAAAATTTTGGTGCAGTTTCTAGACAGGTGCATCGAGTGTTTGGGACCGAGTGAAGGAAGAGTTTCAAATAAATGATGAAGTAATGCATGTGTGCTCATTTTTGTCCAATTGGTAGAAAAGTAAAAATTAATCGAGCAAAATGGTTCAAATTTTGTATTCTGTAATTGTTAGCACCTAGGAGATTAGGAGAATACCAACCGTCTAGGGTTGAAGATTTTCTTTGTATAAATACAATTTTGAAAGATACATCAAGGGATTTTTCCTTAGCTAATTGTAGTAGAGAAATTTTTCATTTGCCAGAATTAATACAAATGCAAATCGAAGACTCCATATCTCGTCAAGTTTGAGTTATGTGTTCCTCTGTTATTTCATATCTAATACCATCTCTTATACATATTTGATGAATGCTTAGCTACAATTTAGTACATCATCTACTGTGGTGATTGATTAATTTAGTCATCTAATCGTTTACAGTTTTTCCTCTGTATCGGCTTTTAGCAGGTACAAGACCTATGAATTATTTAGATTTCTATATCTTATGCTTCATTAAAGTTTTTCTTGTCTATTTTCTTCTTCTGTCACAAAGTGAGATTCTTCCTTGGTTGATGCCTCACATTGTTCCATAGATTTATGTTTTCTTTCATTTCATGCATGGTTTTCAGTTTAACTTAGATACGGGAAACGACCTTTGATTTTGTTATACTATTAATTCAAAATTTGGAAATTTTTCTTACATAATCTAAAATAGAAACAACAACCTAAAAAGCAACAAAGCTTTAAAACATTTTTTCCTTTATAACAGTACCTGTTACGAGACAACCCAATATCGAACCCGGTCTCACAGACCAGACCAGTATCACTTTAACACTTTTTAACACCATATTAAAACCTGCTACCACCCAGGTTGATCTTGAACGTTCATGGGCAGTCGTTGAGCAGGACATTAGCATCCATGAACAATTGGAAGTTAGACAAAGACAACTCAAAAATCAGCCATAGTCCCTTTTATCCTAAGAGTTGTTTTTTCCTTTCTTTATATCATACACCCTTTTTTTTAATGCATAGACTTTATACTTTCAATCCTTAAGTATAAACTCTGGAACAACATCTTTTTGGCGTCGTTGTCAAGGAACGGAGAGACGAAATTATTTTCCCTAGGAGAATGAAATTCGCAAGTTTCCTTCTTTGATAGTGAACAAAGAATGAACACATTATTAAAGGCTAAGTTTTATTATTCACTTGGAGACTCCACAATTTTAAATAAGTTGGCATCTGGTCAAAGGAACACCAGACAAAACCCAGATGATAAGCAGACCTCGCCTATTTTTGACCCTAAAAAAATACTAAAACCAAGAGGATTCATTAAGAAAGATACTACAGTTTATATTCCACTTGAAACCATAAACCCTAAATTAGGTCTACCCGAAACTAAGATTGAACCTCATTCGACTACCTCTGGTGAAAGAGAAGGTGAGACTTCTACAATAAAGTTTGTTTCGATTGATATCCCATCAGCTCCCAAATTAAATTTCCCAACCTCACAAAGTCTAAGAGAATATACCATACACTCAGATTCAACCCATGCAGGTTCTCCTGTCTACATTTCTTGCAATTAAGAAGAACCGAGTCCATGTATCTCGTTTCCCCCTTTTCCCATTTTTTCGACATCTAATAAGCGGTTCTCGAAATATTTCTTTCTTCATATCGAAGAGGCTAAAGGATCTTTGTGCATATTTTAAAACCCTCTTTATAACGTATTGGTTTCCTCTCCTAGAATATCTATGGCAGTTGTTGAAGGAGGAGGAGGGGGTGGTCAAGGCCCACCCCCACCCCCGAGGATTTTCACTAAAGTAGCTGCCAGATATGCTCCTCTGGTCCTCCCAGTACCCCTTCATGATTTACCTGAAAACTACATGAAAAACCTACCTATGTTAACAGGGGAAAGAGACTTAACCGCAACCGAACATATAATTTTTTTTTATCAATTCGCAGATATTCTTGGTCTCAAGAATGAAGACGTATATTCACGGTTGTTTGTTCAAACTTTCAAAGGAAAATAGAGAACCTGGTTTCGAAGTTTTCCCACGGGTTCGATATTGTCCTATGATGCGTTAGAAAACTCTTTTCTCAGACAATGGGGAGAAAGGAATGATCACTTACATTATTTAACTGAGTTTGGGGCTTTAAGGAAGAAAAATTCAAAAACTGTTATGGAATTCATCCAAAGATTTAATAGGTTATATAACAAGATACCAATTGAGGTTAAACCTTCCCAACCCACAGAAAAAGTAATGTTTGTTGGGTCTTTCGAACCTAAGTTTGCATTGTTATTAAGAGAAAGGAGAGAAGTTGAACTTACCAGAATGAAAGACAATGTCATAGAGATTGAGTCAAATATGATGGCTTTTGGTAAATTAAAGGAAAAAGTGGAAATGAGAAACAGAGAGACCAAATGTTTTAAGGAACAAGCAGGACCCTTAGGATCTGGGAGATCCTCAGATGATAAAATGGATGATATGGCAAAGATAATTAAAGAACTATCAAATAAAATTTCAAAGTTGGAACTAGATCAATCTAAATCAGATCAGTTCATTAGGAGAGAATTCAGGAGGAACCCCAATCCTGAAATAAAACAAAGACAAATTAAAAATAAAGATCAAAAGGTTCAGACTCCTTTAAAAAATGAAAATTTTATAGGACGAAATGACATGCAAGAATTTGAGGATTTGGAAGAATATATAAATAATCTCAGTGAATACTGTTATCAAACTCATTTAACTAGACAATATTATGAGACCTCTTTAAAAACAAAGCATCGGTCTAATGAGGATAGAAACAAAAATAATATAGAGGACCCTTCTTGCCAAGGAATTGTCAATAGTATAATGGTTAAGCTCCAAAAAAAGTATAATCTAAGGTCTAAAACTAAAAACATGACAACTACCCAACCAAAGAAAATCCTCTCGAGAGGCAAAGTATATGAACTAGACCCAAAGGGAATTGAAACACGAAACACCAGGATAAAGGAGTTGAACCACAAGGTGCCAAAACCAAGACAGTCAAAACACAGATGGCAGGAACAAAAACAACTAAAAGCAAAGAAATGCAAACAAATAAAGCTGAAAAGAAGGAGACCAAAGTACCAATCAGAGAAACTGAAAAAATCATAGGAGGTTTCAGCCTAGAAAATAAGATTAACAAAATCAAAATACCAATACCTCTGGTTGAACTATCAAAGAATCCCATTTACCAAAAACAAATCACCAAAATGATAATTTTTTCAGATATGGGGAGTCAAGATGATGTTATAAATTTGGAAGATGATAAGCCTAATATAATTTTTGGTTTGCATTTTGAAGGGGCCAAAGATATCGTTGCTCCTTTCTACATTACACTAAATGTTCATGATCGTTTGTTACATAATTGCATGATGGATTCTGGAGCCTCACATAATGTGATTCCCAAGACTATTATCGATAGACTAGGCCACGAAATTACTAGGCCATACCGAGACCTGTATTCATTTGATTCAAGAAAAGTTAAATGTATGGGCATGATTAAATATTTAGTGGTAAATCTTGCACAGATCCTAGTAAAAAGTGTTCTGATGGATGTGGTTATTGCTGATATACCTCCGAAGTATGGTATGCTATTATCCAGGTCTTGAGGCACTAATCTTGGGGGATCCCTTTAGCTGGACATGACATACACCACGATTCCCATCTTTGGAGGGAAGTTCACCCGATTATACCCAGAAACATGATTGGCATATACAGTAAGTCATCCTCATAATCCTAGAAATTACCCTGTTTATGTCACTGATCAGGACCTTGGAAATTTTATTTTATCGATCGATGACGATATAGATGAATGTGTTGAATATTTCACAGAAGGAAATAAAACAAAAAAGATAAAAGAAAGTGTATATAGTACTGGAATATGGAAAATGTATTTCGATGGTGCTTCATCATGTGAAGGAGCAGGCGTAGGTGTACTCTTTGTAGCACTTGGAGATGAGTTTAACATTCCTTTCTCTTACAGACTATAGTGGGACATAGACTACACAAATAATGTATGTGAGTATGAAGCCCTGGTTTTGGGATTAGAGGCCGCCAAAAAATTAAACATAAAAAACTTGGAAGTCTACGAAGATGCGGAATTAATTATGAAACAAGTAAATCAGCAGTATCAGGCCAAACATCCTAGATTGAGATCTTATAGAAACTGTGTCTGGGATTTAATGGGAAAAAATTTCTCATCAGTTAATGTCCATTACATTCCATGTACAGAAAACCTGCAAGTTGATTCATTAGCCAAAGCAGACTCAACTTTTGCACCCCTACAGCTTTAAAAATTAAGTATCACATAGATATGAAGCACAAATACTCCATACCAAACAATATACAACACTGGCAGGTGTTCAAATATGATGAACAGATCAGAAAATTCCTCGAAATGGTGGAATACTTTGTTGAAACACACATCGATCAAGAAAACTAGAATGATCATACTTGGATTATGAAAGAAGGGGAGGATCCTCAAGAGTTCCAAGATAATATCGCAAATCATTGCATGTTAGTACTAAAAAATAATCAAATCCCTAAAGGTCTAATTCCCCTAGAAAGATTATTTGATCATAATGATATTCCATTAAAATCTACATTGCAGCCTCAACCAGAGGAAGTCGAAGATTGCGATATTGGCACTAAAGAAAAACCTAGAATAGTAAAAATATCAAAATATCATCCTTCTGAGATGGAAGGAAAATATGCAGATTTACTTGAGCAATATAAAGACGTGTTTGTCTGGTCTTACGATGAGCTGAGAACTTGTGACACCACTCTGATCAAACACAAGATTCCTTTAAAGCCAGGTGTTAAACCTTTAAGACAGAATCTCAGGAAAATCAATCCCATATTATTTCCCGTCGTCGAAAAAGAAGTAAAACAACTCCTGGATGCCAAAATAATTGTACCACTCGGGTACTCTGAGTGGGTAGCCAACCTAGTCTCGGTAAGAAAGAAGGGTGGAGAAATAATA
>CBVK0101103080.1:0-13943 GCA_900067695.1 Picea abies | reverse complement strand
CAGAAATCCATAAACTCCTTGGAGGTATACTCACCCCCATTGTCCCATCTTAGAACTCTGATTTTCTTCCCTATCTGGTTCTCCACAAGAGCTTTGAACTCTTGAATCCGACTAAAGAAAATATAGGACTTCTGAGAGAAGTCATCAATGAATACAACATAGTATAGGGATCTAGTCAACAATGTCGAAGACATCAGGCCACATACATCTGAATGTATAAGATCAAGTATCCCTGCTGCTCCACTATCACTGCTTGGAAAAGAAGTCTTGGTGTACTTTCCCAAGGTACACCCCTTGCACAACTCATGGTGCTCTGAACTGAAATCTGGAACTCCCGCCACCAACTCCCTCAGAACTCACAAAGCCCCATGGTGAAAATGTGCCATCCTCCTATGCCATATCTCGCATAGGTCACTGCTGCTGTTGGTAGAATGAATCAATGCTCTCACTGGCTGGAACAAGAACTTGTACAACTTCTCATGTCTAGTACCAATCACTTTGGCTGAAGTGATGCTAGACAATCTGGGGAAAAGAAGCACCTTCCCATCATGGAACAAGACCTCATAGCCCTTCTCCTCAATAGTAGAAACTGACACTAAGTTATTCTTCAAGTCCGAAACATAAAGAACCTCCGTCAAAATCATGGGAGGCAAAGACTCCCTCCGAAATGATATGGTCCCACAACCAGCCACCTTGACCTCTCGGTCATCTCCAAGCACTACCTCTACATCTCCACACTGTGTAAGATTTGTCAAGTGCTCACGAACTGTTGTCATATGGCGAGAGACACCACTGTCAATATACCAAGTATCGGGAGTAGTGGTCCTCGAGGAAAGACATGCAATCAAGGAAAATTCCTTGTCAAACTTGGTGGAAATCTCTTCCACTTCTGCTAAAGCTGTTGTTTATCTCGACCTTAGCATCTCACCAAAGGTCTGACCTTGGCATCTCATCAAAGGTCCCTTCTCTTGGCATCTCACCAAGAGTTTCTTGATCTTGGCATCTCACCAACGATCCTCTCCTTGGTCTCTCACCAAGTAACTTCCTTTCGAAGTAATTGTTGTCCCAACTTTCTGTCTACTGAAATTTCTGCCTCTCTTCAACTCAGCTCTGATACAATGTTAATTTTTTCAAAATCCCAACCCAGTTTCAGTCTCACTGATTTTTCAGTCAAATTTAAATGCCAAACTCAGTTTCAACACTGTTTCAACATATGTTACAGCCTGGTGTTTCAGCATATACTAAGCCTGGTGTTTCAGCATATACTCAGCACTATGTTTCAGCATATGCTACAGCCTAGTGTTTCAGCATATACTCAGCCTGGTGTTTCAGCATATACTCAACCTAGTGTTTCAGCATATACTCAGCACTGTGTTTCAGCATATGCTACAGCCTGGTGTTTCAGCATCTAAAAAACTTAACAGAAAATAAATTTTAGAACAGAAAATAAATTTCAGAACTGAAAATAAATTTCATAACTGAAACATGAGGATTATGAACATCGTTTTCAATGCAGAAATAAAATATCAGCAATATGAAAAACTCAGAAAATATTAGACACAAATATTTTCGGTCTAACTTTGACCCTGGAAAAACCCACAAGGGGAAAACCAGTTAGAGAGGGATTTGTATTATTTATGAGCTTCTAAGAAATTCTTTTACAGCATTTTCATCTTCAGATATTTACACAAACTTATCTGGACATTCCTGTAGCTTTTCTCCTCAATTTCTGAACCAGAAATTCGTACAACTGTATGGCCATTAATGTTGTATGGACTGTCAAGAAATTTGTGCCAAAACTCTGCTAAGATTCAATTTCTATGCCACTCAATGTTATTCGGCAACCTTGGAATGCATGCCAATGCTCCCAGAAATTGTTGTTGATGTCTCTTTTCTTCAGCTCGACCTCTCGCTCTTGCTCTCTCTTGTTCTCTCAACAATAATGCTTCAGCTCCTCTCTTGTTCTCTCAACAAGACTGCTATTGCTTCCACTTACCGAAGAATGGGTGCGCCCACTTGCCTTAATCAACTTCATGAGGGAAGGTGAGGATTTTTCTAATCTAACAGCTGAGATTAGATTAGATGGGTGGCTGAGATTTGGTGTCTCTTCACTCACCATCAATTTAATCATAAAGTTATCTTTTAATTTGCATCTCACAAATTAATTTGACTAAGACCCACATTCGGCAATTTCTCCCCCTTAGGCACCTAGGGAAGAGAAACACTTGCCTTGGTACATTATTTTAATTTAAAATTTAACAACAACACGCTCACACTCTCATCTCTCCCTCTCTCAACCTCTACGGACATACAAAAATTTATAGTAATTTACACAAGAAACTAATTATTGAATGTGGTCATATCCAAATTCTAATTTAGTCTAATTAGTTACAACCAATGCTCAATAATAGGATCTAAAATCCAATTGTGGAGGAATTAGTTGTCACGAGATTCCAACAATCTCCATCTTGACAACAATTAACCTGATACCTTGCTTCTTCTTTTGTTCATCACCTTTTTTGCAAGCCAAGAGAAGCCAAGCACCATCATAGCTTCTCTAAAAGTACTGGTTTGTGAACATGTCTGCGTAGTTCTTTTTTGTATGAACCTTTTCAAGAGAAACTCCACCTTCATCGATGACTTGTCTTACAAAATGGTAATTAATAGGAATATGTTTCGTTTTACTGTGGTAGGCTGGATTCTTGGCCAAATGAATAGCACTTTGACTATCACAAAGTAGGTTTACTTTGTCCTGCATCCTTCCAAACTCACTAAACAAACCTTTTAACCAAACCACCTCTTTGCAAGCATGTGAAGAAGCAATGTATTATGCTTCTGTAGTGGATAAAGAAACAATGCTATGTAGCTTTGACATCCAACTAATAGTGTAATGTCCCCGACCATCAACCCCATGATCGAGCAACGCTACTATGCAGAAACATTCTCAAACTTATATAGTATGCATTTAAATGAAGTTAAATGACTTAACATAGAGTAAACATATAATTAATGATAACATACATAATTAATGGAGTTAACAATAAATATCATTGCAACGAAATACATGATAATATTGCAAGCATCACAGACATGCATTTTAATTGAAATTAAACACATGCATGTACTTATCTTTGAAACTGTAGTAACTCCACCAAATATGTGCAGAACTTCCATGAACCTCTCATCATTAGACCACACCACTCATCACGCTCAACACTGGGTCACCGCCGAGCTGGGACTAAGCTCCACCCAAGGTAAGGGAATCCTAGACTAGGCTGAGGTTACAGGAAAACTGCACAGAGAAACCATAAGGATTCTCTCCAAGAGCCTTCTTACGCCCACTACTAGTGGAATCTCATTCCCCACATGCCTATTCCACTCAAGAGTATACACCTTCACAAGCATAGTCCATTGGTGCTTCACCTCCCTCTCTGGGTCTCTGCAACAGGCCAAATCAGGAATTCTCAGAGCTCCGTAGCTGGTGCTGGAATCACTCTAGGAGAAAACCACTTGCCAGGAGACTCTCTCACCTAGAGAGAACTGCTCACAGGCCTGACAACCTTACTCTTTTACCACGGGTCTGACAACCCAGTTCTTCAGCCAATTTCGACTCAGTTCCAACAAGGTATGGGTGACAACGATGGTAACTAGTCAACACCACTTAGGAAAATAGAAGGTTGCAACCCAAAGACATTTTAGGTGTGGACTCAACTCTAGAAGAGAGGATAGGCTAGGCTCACACAACACACATGTGACACAACTCAATCCACAGTTTTTCCACTAGTTTTTAGGGTGTGTGAAAAGGAATGCACACAAAGTTCGAACCCAGACTCAATAGTTCAGAGAGAGGGTGTATCAACTTCTCGAGAAAACATCACAGGCCCCAGGTTTCAGAGCTGCTTGAGGGTATGCATGCAGATATCAGATGAAATTCACGGTTTCAAACAGTCAATGATAGAATGGAGGAGGAACCCCAAACACAGTTGATGCACCAGCTTTTGAATGCATGCACCGAGGTCGAAACTTGTGTTCCTAGAGCTTCATGCATTCCTTTTTGCACATATCAGAGCTGCATGTGTTGCCCCTTTGAGGACTTAGGATAAAAACATGTTTTGTCACAAAGATTTAGAATAATAATAACATATTATTCTCAAGGACTTAATCCCCTAAGATTATCCCCTCTTTCCAACCTTTTAGCCCCTTTTCCCTTACCCACCATGTGGAAGCTTAGTCCCCCATCACCCTTTCTTCGTGGTTGGTCTGCACACAACGATGTTCATATATTATATTAATGATCTGCATAATTACACATACAAAATGAGGCTCCTAGTCTTAATACTTAGGCTCTCCAATCTAATAAACACATAAGCCCACAAGATTATCAATACTTGGCCCACGAGCCTAAAAGACATGATTTAGAATTCATAAACATGATTACAACAGGGCTCATCCTTGGGGATATTATAATCCTCTCCCCTTATTTTTGCACTATCGTCAGTGCAATTTTCACACAACATCAACAAGATTTTCAAAATCTTCAAAAAGATATGGGTATTCTACCTACATAGCATCCTCATGGTCCCATGTCACATCCTCAGGACCGTACCAGGTTCATTGGACCTTTACAATCCCTATGGCTTGATTCCAAAGTTTTTTTCTTTTCCGGTCCAATATGCGCACATGATGCACTTGCAAGACACCTTTTTGCTCCACCTGAATCACATTCCAATCAATTACATGATTAGCATCAGGTATATATTTCTTAAGAAATGAAACATGAAACACATTATGTATAGTCATGGATGCTGGTAATTCAAGCATATATACAACTGGCCCAATCCTTTCTAGGATTTCAAATGGCCCACAAAATCTAGCTTCCAGCTTGGCGCAGTTTCCCAGATTTAGGGAACTTCTATTGACTTTTGCTTTAAGGAAAAGATGATCACCCACTTTAAACTCTCTGTGGGTTCTGTTTTTATTAGCATAAAGTTTTGCCTGTCTTGGGCAGCTTTCAAATTCTCCTTAATTTTTAGCATCTGTTCTTCCATTTCCTTGAGAAACTATAGCCCAACTACTTCCCTATCAGCTGGATTATCCCAGATCACTGGAGTATTTCACTTTCTTCCATAAAGTGCTTCAAATGGGCTCATCTTCAATGATGCTTGATACCCATTGTTGTAGGCAAATTCTACGAAATGTATGTAGTCTTCCCATATCGATGGTTTGTCCATCACATGCATCTTTAGTACGTCTTCTATTACTCGATTCACCCTCTCTTCTTGCCCATTGGACTCAGGATGATAGGTTGTACTAAAGTTCAGATTCATTCTAAACCCCTTGAATAACTCTTTCCATAAATTTGAGGTAAATTTCGGGTCTCTATCAGACACTATTGTCTTGGGAATACTGTGCAATCATGCTACTTCCCTCATAAAAATATCAACAACATCCTATGTCTTGTGAGTAGTCTTTAGTGGAATAAAATGGACAACTTTCATAAGCTTGTCCACCACCACCATGATTGAATCATGTTGCTTTCTTGTTTTGGGCAATCCTGTGATGAAATCCATTGTCACTACCTCCCACTTCCACTTAGGAATGGGTAAAGGCTGCAACAATATTGTTGGGTGTCTGTACTCAACTTTAACCTTTTGACACTCCATACATATCATGATTTATTCTGCAATTTCCTTCTTCATACCTAGCCAAAAGTAATGGCTCTTGACTGTTGCCACAATTTTTTGATATCCAGGGTGTCATGCATACGGCACATTATGCATTTCATTCAAAATCATAAGTTTCAAGTCCTGGACATAAGGTACATAAATTATGTTTTTGTACATAAGTGTTCCATCAGTTTCCAATTTATAAGCCTCCATTTTCTATGGCATCTTACCTTGTTGTACCTTTGCTACCAAATCCCTGTACTGCGAATCTGTATTTGCATCCTCTAAAATTCCTCTTTTAATATCAATTTGGTACATGCTAATGGTTGTAGCATGTAATCTGTGTACTCTCCTACTGAGTGCATCAACCACTTTATTCTCCTTCCCTTTGATATGCTTGATATCAAAATTGTACTCATAGAGAAACCCCAACCAACTACTCTATCTAGAGTTCAAGGTTGGATGATCAAAGAAACACTTCATACCATTATGGTCTATTCTTAGTTTGATCCTCGTTCCCATGAGGTAATGTCTCCATTTCTTTAGAGCGTGTACTATGGCTTCCAACTCCAAATCATGAGTGGCATAGTTCTTTTCGTGCTCTTTCAAATTTATGGATTCATAACAGATTATGAATCCATTATGACTGAGGACTCCTCCCAGTCCTTCTTTTCATGCATCTGTTCACACTATATAGTCTTCATTCGGATCTGCAATTCTTAGGATTGGAGCATTGGTTAATAGTTGCTTCAATTGCTGGAAGCTTCTCTCACAATCCTCTATCCACTGAAATTTCTTCTCCTTCCTTTGCAAGGAAGTTATAGGGTGAGCTATCCTTGAGAACCCCGCGATAAACCTATTGTAATAACTATCTAGACCGATAAAGGATCTGACTTTTGTCAAATTCTTTGGTGCTGACCATTCTTTGATGGAATGAATATTCTCAGGATCTACAACTATCCCATCCTTCAAAATAATATGCCCCAAGTAATGGATCTTCTCCTGATAAAATGAACACTTGCTCAACTTGGCATACAGTTGGTTCTCTCTTAGCACGTGCAACACCATCCTAAGATGTTTTTCATTCTCTTCCTCCGACTTGGAATACACTAGAATTTCATCTAGGAAGACTATGGGAAACTTGTCTAGATAGTCCCTGAATACACCATTCATGAGGCACATAAAAACAATGAGTGCATTTGATAGCCCAAACAACACCACTGTGAACTCGTAATGACCATAACTTGTTCTAAAGGGGGTCTTTATGATGTCTTCATCCTTTATCCTTACCTGGTGATATCCTGATCTAAGATCTATCTTCGAAAATATCTTCACATCCTTCAACTGATCGAAGAGGTCATCAATCCTCGACAAAGGATATTTTTTCTTTACAGTTACTTTGTTCAATTTTCTGAAATCGATACACAATATCAATGTCTCATCCTTCTTCTTCACGGATAGGACCAGGGCTCCCCAAGGTGACACACTTGGGAATATATACCCCTTCTTTAGAATCTCTTCAAGCTACAATTGTAGCTCTTTTAGCTCTAGCATACTCATTCTGTAAGGATCTTTCGACACTGGAGATGCTCCAAGCATCAAGTTTATAGAGAAGTCAAAATCTCTCTTCGGAGGTAGTCTGGGTACCTACTAGAATACATATTCAAAATCTTTTAATACTATGTGGTATTCAATCTTTGAGACCTCATCCTTAGATTCTTCCTTCACAGGGGCTACAAATAATTGACAACCATTTTTGTAGCACTTCTTCAATTTCATTGCTGAGATTTCTCTGATAGCAACAACTATGGGAATTCCTTGGACTATTTTCTGATTCCCTTCCTCATCCAAGCAAGTGAATGCCTTGTTATGAAAGTCCAAGATGGAATGGTGTTGGTCGAACTAGTCCATCTCAATTAGACAATCATAAGAACCTAAAGGCAGAACATTCAATTCAACATTTGTGCTTAGTCCATTCATGTCCATAGGATAGGAATTAACCAACTGAGTGAGTTTCCTCTTGGTTCCTGTAGCCAGCTGCACTAACGAAGACTTTTCATGCTTGCTTCTTGACAATTGAAAACTTTCTACCACTCTAGGATCTATATAACTATGGTTAGCCCCTGATTAATAGTAAATGGTTGGTTGTTAATCATACCTTCCACTTAAATCATGTGCGATTGATATTCAACTTTATTATTGTCTAGGGTTGCGTAGATACTTCGCATTTTATTGCCCATGTCCTCCACTATTTCATCCTGCTGAACATTATGGACAACTCTCACTTTGCCATTTTTGTGGGGACAATCTCTGTATTTGTTGTTCCCCTGACAGCCCCAACATTGAATGGGTGTCTGTCTTGGCCTTTGTTCCCCTTTGTCAGCCATCGTAGACTCTCTAAATGATCGCTATCCTTGAGGACTGTTTCTGAAAAATGGAGCTTTGTTTACCTTCTGCCTCTGCTCTTTCTTAGACTTCTTCTAGTCATCCCAAGCCTTCCAAAAAATATTCTTTTCTCCTTTCTATTCATATAAAAATTTCTCTCTCCTTATCATTTCTTCCATAGTTTTTGGGTCATCATATTGAATCTTGTCCCCAATGGAACGTGTCAATCCACTTAGATACCTCTGAATCTTGACAATATCATCTTTGATGAATGGGACATAGTTCAGTAATTCCAAAAAGATTCATTCATACTCATCAATGGTCATGTTACCTAGTCTAAGTTCAAAAAACTCTTTCATTTTTCTATCATAATATCTTTTAGTCAAGTATTTCTTCTTGAAATACCTCTTGAATTCTCTCCAAGTGATATCTTTCGCTCTAATGTGTTGCACCTGCACAAGTTGATCCCGCCACATGGATGCTTTTCCTTTCAATTGATACATTGCAATCCTTCCTTCGGCATGAGAGGAATGATTCTACAGTTGGAAATATTTACTCATGCCAAGAAACCATGTTTCGATGTCTTCCTCCTTATTATGTTCTCCATCAAATGTTGGAGGCTTAATCTTGTTTATTTCTCCCTTCAGTTCATCCACTCCATATCTCCTATTCTTTCTGGTAGGAGATGGGCTTGAACGACTATGTGCCCCCCTCTTGGAGTGACCTTGGGAGTGATGATGGTGTTTACCAACACTCCTTGATCTTCTTCCTTCAGAAGTCAGGTGACTCTCGGTTTTGTACGAGTCTCTCTCCTTGTCCAACTTCTTTTCTATTCTTTCCAGAGTTTTCGTCAACTTTAAGTTGAATTCACCTTATTTATCCTGATCTTTCCTGAGCTTTCTTCTATCTGTAGAGTGGGTTTGGGCATCTTTCTGCAATTTTTCAATGATTTTCATCACATGCCCTTCCTCATCTATCTCTTCTCCATGCCCATTAGAGTTTGACCCTTTAACTCCCAAATGAACATCCATCCCTTTAGCTTCATTCTCTGAACTAGAATCATGCATTGTCTCCTCCATTTCTTTGAACTCAGTGTCAACTCTAATCGGTTCTGGCACTTGTTAAACTTCTACAAACATAATGTGTAGAAAACCGAAATTTTTCAGACCATTAATCCTTAACAAATCCCACACCATTCATAAACAAATCTGACTCAAGAAAACATTTAGTTTTCATTCTCTTTGATTCTTGTTCAATCGTGAATCCACACAGTTTTCTTCTTTTGGAGCTCTTCTCTGCTAAGTTTTCAGGAACTATCCCCTTTCTTTTTGTCCCCAACCCATGCGACCATGGGTTGTGACCAAGATCTAGATCAATGAGCATGCACTCGGGCCTTCGACCTTCAGCTTCAGAAGATTTCTCAGCATAACACAATAGTCACTCGGAGTTCAGAGTTACCGAATTTGTGCAGTAGGGTGGATCAACGGTCCACATCTACCCAGCATGTTTGCTAGTTCTCTTTTGCATGAACCTTTTCAAGAGAAACTCCACCTTCATCGATGACCTATCTTACAAAATGGTAGTTAATAAGAATATGTTTAGTTTTACTGTGGTAGGTTGGATTCTTGGTAAAGTGAATAGAACTTTGACTATCACAAAGTAGCTTTACTTTATCCTGCATCCTTCCAAACTCACCAAACAAACCTTTTAACCAAACCACCTCTTTACAAGCATGTGAAGCAACAATGTATTATGCTTCTCTAGCGGATAAAGCAACAATGCTCTGTAGCTTTGATATACAACTAATAGTGTAATGTCCTCGGCCATCAACTCCACGGCCAGGCAACACTACTATGCAGAAACATTATCAAACGTATATAGTATGCATTTAAATGAAGTTAAATGACTTAACACAGAGTAAGCATATAATTACTGCTAACATACAAAATTAATGGAATAAACGGTAAATATCATTCCAACGAAATACATGATAATATTGTAAGCATCACATACATGCATTTTAATTTAAATTAAACACATGCATATACTTCTATTTGAAATTGTAGTAACTCCACCAAATACGTGCAGACCTTCCACGAACCTCCCAACCTTATACCACGTTGTTCATCATGCTCAACAAAGGGTCACCCTTGAGCTGGGACTAAGCTACACCCAAGGAAAGAGAATCCTATACTAGACTTAGGTTACAAGAAAAATGCATAAAGAAACCATAAGGATTCTCTCTAGGAGCCTTCTTATGCCCACTACTCACGGACTCTCATTCTCCAAATGCTTGTTCCACTCGGGAGTATACACCTTCACAAGCATAGTCCATCAGTGCTTCACCTCCCTCTCTTGGTCTTAGCAACAGGTCAAATCAATAATTCTCAAAGATCCATAGTTGGTGCTAGACTCACTCTGGGATAAAACCACTTCCCAACAGACTCTCTCACCTGGAGAGAACTGCTCATAGGCCTGAAAACCTGCCTCTTCTACCACGGGCCTAACAACCCGGTTCTTCAGCCAATTTCAACTTAGTTCCAGCAAGGTACGGGTGACAATAAAGGTAACTGGTCAACACCACTCAGGAAAACAGAAGGTTGCAACCCAAAGACAGTTCAGGTGCAGACTCGACTCTGCAAGAGTGGATAGGCTGGGCTCACAGGACACACAGGTGACATGGCTCAATCCAGAGTTTTTCCACTAGTTTTTCATGGTGCATGACAAGGAATTCATGCAGAGGTCGAACCTAGACTCAATAGTTCAGGCATAGGGTGAATTGGATTCTCGAGAAAACATCACATGCCTCGAGTTTCAGAGCTGCGTGAAGGTATGCACGCAGAGATTAGACAGAATTCATGATTTCAGACATTCGACGACATAATGGAGGAGGAACCCCAAACTTAGCTAACGCTTCAGCTTTTAACCGCATGCGCCGAGGTCGACACTTGTCTTCTGGGAGTTGTATGCATTCCCTTTTGCAAATGTTGGAGCTGCATGCATTGCCCTTCCCAGGACTTAGGATAAAAACATGTTTTGTCACAGAGCTTTAGAATAATAATAAAATATTATTCTCAAGGACTTAAGCCCCTAAGATTAGCCCCTCTTTCCAACCTTTCAACCCCTTTTCCCTTACCCAACCTGTGGAATCTTAGTCCCCCATCACTCTTTCTTCGTGGTCGGTTTGCACACAGCGATGTTCATATATTATATTAATGATCTGCATAATTACATATACAAAATTAGGCTCTTGGCTTTAATACTTAGGCTCTCCAGCCTAATAAACAAACAAACCCACCAGCTTATCAATACTTGGCTCAACAACCTACAAAAAATGATTTACAATTCATAAACATGATTACAACAGGGCTCATCCTTGGGGATATTACAAGTAGCTCCACCTGCAAGAGTAAAGACATATCCTGAAGTTGTCCTCATTTTGTCCAAATCACCTACAAAATCAGAATCAACATATCCACAGACTAACTCACGACCACCGTTATAGGTCATACAATAATCACTTATGCCCCTCATATACCGAAGCACCCATTTCACTGTTATCAAGTGATCTTTACCTTGATTTTCCATATATATGCTAACAAACCCAACTGCATGTGAAATGTCTTCTTTTGTACTAGGACATAAATTTGAAGAAATCTTAAAATGGGAAGCAAAAGGTACAAAAATTGGCTTCACACTGTTCATACCAAACCTCAAAAGTATTTTCTCAACATACTTCTGTTGTGACAACCAAAGCTTACCATTCCTTCTATCTCTGAATATCTCCATGCCCAAAATCTGCTTTGTTGCTCCTAGATATTTCATATCAAACATCCTTTCCAATTGAGCGCTTAACTTGTTTATCTCAATTATTCTTTTTCTTGCTAAAAGAATATCGTCAACATACAATACTAAGCTAATGAATATTTGATTATTCAATTTCTTAAAGTAAACAAAATGATCTTACTCGCTCCTTGTATAATTATGGCTCATCATGAAAGACTCAAATTTCTTGTACCATTGTCTGGGAAACTACCTCAGACCATACAATGATGTCTTGAGCCTGCAAAAAAAATTCTTGTTGCGATTATGAACGAACCCTTCAGGTTATTCCATGTATATCTCCTCACCCAAATCTCCATGTAAGAAAGAAGTCTTAACATCTAGCCTCTCCAACTCCAAATCAAGTAATGGAACCAATGCTAACACACTTCAAATTGAAACAATCTTAACAACTGGTGAAAAAATCTCATGAAAGTCAATACCTTCTTTATAAGAATATCCTTTCACAACCAACCTTGCTTTGTACCTTTCTACCTTATCATCAACACCCTTCTTTAGCTTGTAGACCCACTTGCAACCTACAGTTTTCCTGTCTCTTGGAAGTTCTACCAGGTCCCATGTAGAATTCTTCGCCAAAGCATTCATTTCATCCTTCATTGCTTCTTTCCATTTTTCACTGTTATAACCCTCCACAGCTTCCTGATAGCATGAAGGTTCATCATCATTAGTACTTAAAGAAACTGATGAAAAAAAATCATCATACCTTCTTGGAGGAACTCTAACCCATGTAGACCTCCTTAGGGAAATTTGTGGCTCATCCACAATCTGTTCATTGTCATCATCATCCATATTTTCCTCTACAAGAACCTCTTCATGAACCTCTTCAGAAACTTGTTCATGTTCACTTTCATCTGTAGTTGAACGAGTTTCAAACTGAATCTATTGATATTTCCACACTTCTACATGTTTAATTTGAACATCTACAACCAATTTGATGAGATATGTGTAACAACCATAATTAATTCTTTAATTATCATGAATAATAAATTTTAGTTTAATAAATATTAGTTTAATGAATTATTAAAATAGATTTTATGAAGACTTTATTATAATATAATATAGATTTTATGAAGACTTTATTATAATATAATTGTTATTGGTAGTTGAACTAATTTATGGGAGGGATAAGGTAGTTGAGTGATTAATGAGGGGAAGGCGGTTGGATAATGGGGGAGAAGGAAGATAAGGGGGAGGAGAAGACTCGAGAAGGGGATCTCTTTTTGGTTGAGTGATATTTTTTAATTTATGGCAAGGTGAGAAATTTGGAGAGCGAGAAGGAGAAGGGAGGAAACAGTTTGGGTTGCATTTGTTTTGCATCTATTTTTCTTACAGATTACTTGAGAACTCTCACAGGGGCACATGTTGCTGGGAATTTTGGGCTCAGGGGCCAGGAAACCGTAAGGAATCCTCAGGATAGGGAGCTGGAGAGGTTGTTCCTAGTTGGATGAGAGGATAATCAGTTTGGGTAGGATTCATCAAGATCTGGTTGAGATTCGGTTCAACATCAGATCAGGTTGAGCTTCAGTTCAACATGAGATTGAGGTAAATACATTTCATTATCATTATGTTCATTATGAAACTGTTGTTCATTATGTTCATTATGTTATTGTTCATCATAATATTGTTATTGTTGTTCATCATTATACTATTAAAACTGTCAATTATTATGTTGGTAAATAAAGAAGTAAATAAGATAGATTTTATGTATTTATATCTATGTTTTATGAGGCTTTGTATGCACAAGCCTTACACATGGTATCAGAGCCAAGTTTCAAAACTTGAACCAGGGCCTACCCACTTGTAAGAATGAAGGTTTAGGAATGTTGTTACAACAATAACCTAGAAATTTAAACAATCCTTAAATAGTTATATTGAAACCCTTTACAACAAATTATAAATGCAGCCTTGAAACCCTATAACCACAACTAGTAAATAATTGAAAATAACCATGAAATGTTTATGGAAATTCCATGAACTTGTTCACCTGTACAAGTGAAATCTTTGAAAGGATATATATATAAACATAAATAATATATATATGGAAAATAT
>CBVK0101103073.1:0-12681 GCA_900067695.1 Picea abies | reverse complement strand
TATATATATATATATATATATATATATATATATATATATATAATCCATATATGAACTTACATGGTATTTTCTAGACTAGTAGGATGACCTCCCTATGCCTATGCACCCTAAAAAGTATTGGCTAGGACCTTAGTCCCTAGATATTATCTCCAAAAAATGGATTGTCCCATGAGAGGCATCCTTATTATGCTTAAACCTAAAACATTTTCCCACGTCCCTCTCGCACACTAATAATACTTTCCATGAGGAATGTGACATGATACAGGATCCCATGCATGCCTAATGATTCAATGGCCCATTTCCCTCTCATAGGCTAATAATTATTTCCACGGGAATGTGATGTCATGCATTGTCCCATGTATGGCTAATGATCCATTATCCCATTTCCCTCTCATAGGCTAATAATTCTTTCCACAAGGAATGTGACATAATGCATTGTCCCATGCATGGCTAAGGATCCCTAAAAGCATTGGTTAGGCCTTGGTGAATTCCAAGGGTTGGTCTTGGATCTATTCATAATCAAGCAAGAGCCAAGCATAACCCATTGAGAGGCATGCCCCTCCTAGATTTATGTCTTACCCTGCCCCCCGTGCCCAATAGCCACCTCAACTTAGAGATAGGATCCATGCCACTAGTACTATGATATCATCCCTAAAACAAATTTTTTTTTTAGCATAGTGTATTCGTGATAGCATCCCATCAGGGGCCATCCTTAAACAATGTTATACCACTAGGTGTAAGGCCTTTAGGCCATGTCATCAATTGTAGACTAGGAATGACATCTATCCAAGCTATTCATTTTGGTTCTATTCTAGTTGATCCTCATTGATTCTCTCATTATGGACATACTTGTTATGGGATGACAGAAGGTCCTATGCAAGATAGTTTCTTGGATGAGGTTAGTAAAAATATTATTTATATTTCTATTGATTATGTATATAATTTTTCAATTGAAAAATATTCAGGTAAACATAAATGTAAAGTGTTTTTAACTATGTTTTATTTTTTGGCATGTACAGCTCCTATGAGATGATACTCCTACACCTAGGTTTCAAGGTACATATTTTCCCACAGCTGATACAACATTGGCAATAGTGTGCTCCATTGGAGTACCTCACGCACAAGTATGTATATGACTTTATGTATTTTTTACCCAAGAAAGTTGAACTCGAGTTATAAATTAGGGACATGTATAATTGTAACCCTAAATAACTTACAAGGATTACATGTTCCCTTTAATTAGACCATAATTAAAATCAATGACAATATAGAGTGGGGGATGGGAGCTACTATCCTTTACCTATATGAATATGAATCGTGTAATTGTTATCTTAAATCTAAATTTGAGTGTTAATGACCAAATCACCTCATGAATTGAATACCAATTCACTCATGGCCATTAGAAACACTCTAAGTCTCTTGGGTAAGTTAGTTTCCTTAGCACTTGATAGGGTAAACTTACCAACTTTTCTCTCTGCTCAAGATATGCACTAAAGCTAACTTGAAAAGGGTCTTCCTAAAAAAATCTCAATATATGGTAATGGTTGCAATTGGACCTAATCATTACACTATGAATACATTGATTTCCTTACATAATTTGATTTGAGCACGACAATATAATTGCTTTTTGTCCTAAGGCTAAATCATAACAAAATTTTCAAGAGCTTGTCATTAAGTAGAATCAACTTTTTATTAAACTAATCTTGGACACCCTAGCCCTATAAATACTCTACTTCCAAAAATTTGTGTCGTTCCTTAAATTATTGAAAAAATTGAAACAAATAATCTTAAAATGTCGTGGATATTCCACTAGAATAGTTCATCAAAATATATCTGATAAATAAAACTAAAATATACACTATGAAGGTTAAATTCCTTTAGATTCCAAAATATTTAGTTACTGAATTTCTTCTTATGCATGAAATATATAAAATGTGAAAAATAGAGAAAAATAAAATACAATCACGCACCATCCACAAAATAACACAAAGATTTTCTTTGGGAAACCCTTAGGGGAGAAAACCCAGTTGGAAGGTGAGATTGCTTTGCTCTCTTTTCTTTGGTATGGAAATAATGAAAGTAAAAGGGAGAAGGCACTCTCTATAGAGTTACCTGAGACATGTGGCATGTTAGGATGCTACAGAACGTTAACCCTCATATGTTATGCTCTATGATTCTCGCACTCCCACTTGTTCTTCTCTATTATGGAACAAAGTACAATAACATAGAATGGAACCTCTTCTCGTCCTAGCGTCATGTTATTTAACATAGCTCAATAGTTGTCTAGGGTTAGGGCATTGACTTCATCAACCCTTAATTAGTGATCGAGTTTTGACCTTATATAATGTTCATAGAAAATATACTACATGGCTATCCCCATGCGTTTAAGTATTGGAGGTTGACATGGCATCCACTCACACCATGGTGATCAATATGGTAGGTCAACTTGCCAGAGGCACAACTTTCTCATACGAAATCCAATTCAGGTGATTCTTGCATCATTGTAAAGGTCTCAATGTGTATAATATAGAAGGTGGCTCCATAGTAAGGTTTGGAGCATAAAAAAGTGTTGCTTGATGCCTCAAAATGGCTCCGAAATATTTTAGAATATCTTTTGGACCCAAATTTACAAATTTGGACCAACCGCTAAAATGGATATACAAGTTTATTCCTCCAATTTTTTCACCCATAAAGCATCGAGATAGATGAAAAATAATATGATGATCCAATTTGGATCATACCTCCCCATTTAGGGAGGATTTTGGTCCCCAAAATATTTACTGAATGAGGTGAGTAAATGTTTCCTCTAACTTCTCCCTGGAGTACCATTTTTCTTTTCTTGGAAGTTGTTCTTTCAACCCAATCTCCAAAAGCTCATGTTGCCCATGTCTTGTAGTTTTGGACCTCTTCTACAAAAATTTGTCCTCTACCAACTCTATCTGACCATCTGGTTCTAAGTCCTCTTTGAAAGGTATTACATCCTCCTCCTCCTGATCCAACGTGGAGGGCTCATAGAGTTTGAGATTATACTGAGTAAATTCACATGTATGGGGGTAGACTGAGTCTGTACACGTAAATGTGCATGTATGGGGGTATACTAAGTATGTACATGTAAATGTGCATGTATGGGGGTAGACTAAGTTTGTAGGCATTATCTCCCACCTTTTCCAATACCTCAAAAGGACCATACTGTAGATCCTTAATCTTCTTACCATGACCCTTAAGTTTTTCCTTATTCAGTTGTAACCACACTTTGTCTCCCACTCTAAATTTTCTCTCTATCATGTGTTGGTCATGTCTAGCCTTGCATTTTTCATGTGACTTCTTCAATGTCTCTTGTACTTTCAAATGGATCTATCTAATCTTCTCAACATTTTTTTCTACTTTTAATGCATCTCATGTGAGGTCCTCCCTCACTCCTTTTTGTTGTCCATATACAACATCTAAGGGTGAAGGTGGCAAATATCCAAAGCAAGTTTCAAAAGGGGACTTACAAGTAGAAGTGTGGACTGTTCTGTTATAAGAGTGTTGTATATAGATCAAATTTTCATCCCAAGTCTTTGGATGCTTCTGATTGTAACCTCTCAAAAGTTGCACCAAAGTCTTGTTGACTACTCATGTCTACCCATTTGTCTGTGGATGAAATGTTGTAGACCTCTTCAACTTAGTGTCCATCTTCTCCCACAATGTAGTCCAAAATGCACTGAGAAATCTAGTATCCCTACCTGAGATGATGCTCCTTGGTATCCCAAAGTGCACCCAGACCTGTTCAAAGAACTTATTTGTTGCTTCACGTCCAGTGATAGTCTTTTTACAAGGCATGAGAATGCATATTTTGTTGAACCTGTCAACTACCACAAATAGATAGTCATGTCCCTTCTAATAGTGTTGTATATAGATCATATTTTCATCCAAGGTCTTTAGATGTTTTTTATTGTAACCCCTCAAAAGATGCACCAAAGTCTTGTTTACTACTTCCTTCTGACCATATATATGTGGATGGAATGTTGTATACCTCTTGAGCTTAGTGTCCATATTTTCCGATAATGTAGTCCAGAAGGCACTGAGAAATCCGGTGTCCCTGTCTGAGATGATGTTCCTCGGTATCCCAAAGTGCACCCAAACTTGTTCAAAGAACAAGTTTGTTGCATCCTATTCCTTGATGGTCTTTTACCAAGGCATGAGAATGCACATTTTTCCAAACCTATCAACTACCACAAATATATAGTCATGTCCCTTTTTGGTTTTTAGTAATCCTCCCATAAAATCCATGGAACTACTTTCCTAAGGTAGAGTGGGTATAGGTAAGGGATGGTATAGACCTTGCTTCTAGTTACTAGGCTTGTTGGTCCAACAAAGTATACATCCTCTGATATACGATGCTACATATTCTTGCATTCTGGGTCAGTACACATACCTATGTAAGTTAGTAATTGTCTTCCCAACACCAAAATTTCTTGCAGCCTTGGAGGTATTTCTGTTATAAGACTTTTCGACCATTGTTTTGATGAGATAGTTCTTTCGGATTCATCACATTGGTTTTTACCATTGTTTTGATGAGATAGTTCTTTCGGATTCATCACATTGGTTTTTGATATTCGACGTTTAGGACCAAACTAGTGTGGTCCATCATCAGGAAAAGTATTATGAGATATAATACTTTTCATGATGATGGACCACACTGGTTTGCTCGGAAATGTCGAATATCAAAAACCAATGCGATGAATCCGAAAGAACTATCTCATCAACCTTGGAGGTGTGAGACTCTATGATAAACTGCAATCGTTCACCTTTAGGGACAGAGAGCTTGTAGAGATTGTAGAGTAAACCATTCTAGAAATTGTAGTCAACATTGTTTTCACCTTCTGCTATATGAATTTGGCCCTGTATCTATTGAAACACCTCCTGAAGTCCTCATTTTCTATGTATGCCTCTTGGCATGCATCATGGAAAAAAGGCTCCATGTGCATCAAAGTTCCCAAAGTTGTAATCTTGGATGTGGGTGGTAGTGAAAGCATGTCTTCCAACTTGTTTGTGCTACATTTATTAAACTTTATGACCAAATGAAAATACTATAATAACCCCATCATTTGAAATACATGTTTTGTTGTAACTTACTCTGGGCCTGCAAATATTCGAGCGGTTGGTGATCTGTGTGGATGATGGTCTCCTTGTCTACCAGATAATGCTTCCACTTTTTAACAAATTTTACCAAGCCATAGAGCTCCTTGTCATAGGTAGGGTAGTTGATGACCGCCCCATGAAATAATTCAAAATGATAGCAAACAAGCATTCCTCCTTGCATCAATACTGCTCTCATGGCATACCCACTTGCATCTGTCTCCACTTTGAAGGGATTATGTAAGTTTGGTAGCACAAGCACTAGTTCTTGATTGATATTTCTTTTCTTCTCATTGAAATTCTTATGTTGATTCTTCCCCCACTGGAAACTCTTACCACTCGTTGTTATGGCATCGAGTCGTGCAACTGCTATTGAAAATGAAGCTATGAACTTCCGCAAGTACTGTGGTGTTAGAAAATTGGTTGTCATTGATTTCAAATCTAGAAGAAGTATAGAAGCCTCTAGAAGTGATGGGTGCATTTGAAGAAGTCTCCAAAGTGGTCCCCTTATGGCATAGCTTTGAGCATGGCCCTCACGGGAAGATTCTTTGAAGAAGTCTATAAGAAGCCCTAGAAATATGGTTAAGTGGTTAAGAAGACATGAGGGTGTGGTCATGACGCTCGAATATGATTGAAGAAAAAGAGTGTGAAGGACATTGCAAATGCATGAAAAACATCCATTGATTGATAGTCCTCGTCAATTTATCTCCAACGGTAGTTAGCACGCCATGTGGTTCCTCACGATTGAGGAGTTATGCCCTCTTAAAGATGAAGCTTGGAATTATGGTCAAGAAGCCTTGGATATAAAGTCAAGAAGTTATAAGTTGGCCCTAGAGTCATGTAAAGGTAAAAAATGTGTTGCCTTGATCTGGAATCTTAGCTCGGATGATCCTATGCCATCATCGCCACTCATGAATATGATAAAAAATGTGTGTGGTGGTGTTTTGACGTAGTGACATATATATTCTAGTCTCATAATGAATAGGCAATTGGAAGTGCATTAGGAAAGCCATGGCTAAAGATAAAAAATCATAATATGCGGCACTCGGTAACTCAATGTACCATTTGGAAGTGTTGTTATAAAGGTTCTATGAAAAATCCTCAAATGTGTATTATTATACACCAAGGAGTTCGAGGAACACCACAAGTGATACGTCATGACATGTGTAGAGGGGTATTCTCTAGGTTTTTCATCAAATTTGGGAATATCCTATGGCAATTTTGTGGGAATTTCCAGCCATGAAGTTTGGTGATGGATGGGGTCATTCATCAATCATGATAAATCGGGAATATCTAACATTTCCAAAAAAGGTAATGATGTATTAATGAAGGGATTCAGGCTTGAAGAAGATGTGTCTTTTGACCCTGATGGAACTTGCAGTCCTCCCATATTATTTCCCCCAAAGTTACTAAAGGCCCTCAGAGACATAACTTCCCCTAGGGACATAAGGGACCCTAGAGACATTACTACCCCTAGCACTAGGAAATACACTAGGGGTAGCACCAAATCTAGGATTATCATTCCAACCAAATGGGAAACCAGTGTTTAGTATCATCAAACCACCTATAGGGATACTAGAGGTAGAAGGAAATATGCCTCTAGTAGTAAAACCAAGGCCTTTCCCCCACCAAAAATGAATCTATATGTGGGCACCAGAATGGACACAATGTGAAAACCAACACTAGGGAAACCCATGGAAGGAAATGATGTAACCAGTGGCATTCCCCACATGGAGAAACCACGTGTACTAGGCATGGTGGTGGAAGAACCTATCTCACTAATTAATGCTAAGGAATAAGTCAAAGAGACTCTTATCGTAGCACTAGATGATAAAGGAATAGTTCCTCCCATGCTATATGAAACACTCACACATGACATTGGGTGTGAATGGATAAAGTAGGAAAAAGGATTACCAAAAAGTCTATTCTACTAAATGAGTACAAGGTCGAAAGGTCCAGTCTAAAGGGGGTTAAAAAAATTTGGAGGACTTTCAATAAACCATACACAATATTGTGTGTGTTGAACAAACCAAGAGACAATAATTCAAATGAGCATACCTCTAATTTGTTTTGCATGACTTCAAATATTTACATACTATTGTTGTGTACACCTCTTGCCACAATTTATAATTTGTGTCTTTGATCAAATATTGTTTAGTTTTGAAAACAAAAATTTTCTCATCTACAATCCTTCGAACAAAGTATATTTTTCTCTAGACCATGTACATAAAGAAAAAATGGGATACCTTTGTCAACATCACCTAACTCTCATTGACACTTCTCCTCTACCATGCACTTTATGTATACAATTATATCCTAATAATTTGTCAAGTTTTGATAGTACTTCTACTCTCCTAATCATGTTTGGTAGCTCCATGATCAAGTTTTGAAAAACTTCCATTCTCCCAATCATGCTTGATAGCTCCATAATCAAGATACCACATGTTGAGTTGTTACTTCTTTGCTTCTGATATGAAAATATAGTGAGGTGCATTCCTCTTTCAGTTTCATTACTTTCTACAAAAGTGTTTCTACATCTACCACATTTACCTTTATTTCTACCTTTGCTTCTTTTATTCTCCGATTCATTTCTTTTTCTTTAAAAAACGCTTATCCTTTATGTTATTGTCCTTTCCACAATGACTGCAATATTTAAATTTGTTGGTTTCGGAATTACCCTTGAGATTTGTGAATTAATTTTGAGATTATAATGTTAGTTATTGTAATTGTGTTTGGCCTCAACCTTTGTGACAACCTCTATATATTCCCATAATTGCTTAGTTGGGTCCTCTAACTTCATCCTTCTTTAATCTTCATTTTTCTTATATTAGCAATCCTTTGGGTCCTCTAACTTCATCCTTCTTTAATCTTCATTTTTCTTGTATTAGCAATCCTACAAGTTCTTCAGATGATGGTACCCCAATTATTAAAGAAATTCAAATTGAGTTCACAATATTTAGATGATGGTACCCCATTCTTAAAGAAATTCAAACTGAGTTCACAATATTTTGATGCATGCTTGAAAAATATTAAACAAAATTACTACAAACTCTTTATGTTCATAGTTGTTGCTATTGCCAACAAATTATTTCAATGTTCTTCCATCTTTTGAACATGTTCTATCAATAAATGTAATATGTTTCACGCATCTTTAAATTTGACAACTTATTTCCCACTAACAAAACTCCTAAGTTTATTTGACATTTCATACAAACATTTCAATTTATGCCAAGCTTAAAAAACAATTTTTGTGTATAAGTGGAAGAGTATCATTCTCAAGTGCAAAAGTTATGATTATGAGGCCATTTGCGTTCTTCTTGTAGTTTGTTCTCCTTGGCATTTCCTTTATGACAATCTCCCAAATGTCGTTATAGGACAAAATATTCTTTATCTTGTATCTTCAATGTAAAAATTAAAAAAGTATTCCCATTCAACTTATGTGAATCTCAAACCATAACACTTTGAATGCTTGTCATATCTATTTATACCTTCAAATAAGCACTCTAATATATAATTAACTTCATATTAATCCAAAGAGAGACGTGTTTCCTTATGGCTACATACCAAATGTATCTCTCCTTGTGAGAGAAATAATTGCTTGCCTCCGTAATACTCCAAATTTTAAGTTTGTTTCTTCCTTCTTTATTCCTAAAAAAAAAACTAAGTATTCTTCCATATAGGATTTGCATGAAAAAATGTTTTACTTCTCTTTTAATATTGTCAGCATGCTTGGAAGACAAACATCATGTATTCTACCCCAAAAAAAATCTTTGATAGATTGTTTAAAAAATATATAAATAAATTATTGCATCTTCCATATTTTGTTGTCTCTCTCGTGTCTTAGTTGTATAACATCCCAGCCATGCTTTGTAAAAACTATGATTTGTTTGATCTCATTGCCTCCACTATTGATTTTCCTTTGATATTGTGATTCATGTTGCTTTGTTTGCTTGATTTATGCTACCAAGGTGTGTCATTTAATGTGTCTCCCATAAATTTGTCTTCATATTAATTTTTATTTTTCATGTTGTTATTCACAATGCTTTGAGTGCACTTATGTGATTAATGGTTTTCTTTGGGTGTCATGATTATCTATGATTGTTGAAAAAACATTGTTGATGTATATAAATTTACTATTAGAAGTTTCGAGTGTTAGTTCAATTAGTTTGTGCAATTATTCCTGAAACGTCGGTACTTCGATGCATTGTGCAGGGCCTTGGTTTGATTCTTATGAGGTCAAGTGTACAAAGTCTACACCACCACTTTACATTAGTTACCATCCTCAAAATAAGGGGAACTACCCAAGAGTTTCTAGGAGAGTTTTTTTCAAGGGAAAAAAATTGCTATGTAAGAATGGCTTTGTGTGAGGGTGTGCAAGTATCATTGATCGTGGTTTGTTGATGAGTATTATTGTTGTTAGAATCATTGTCTACTACTCAATGCCATGAAAATATGTTTTCGCGATATTTTTTTGAATATTTCAACCTGGGAGGTCATGAATAGGAGTTGTCTACTCTTGTAACAAACTTTCCTCTAGCTATTGGAATCCATCAATACACTAAATTAGAGTTCCCATCGATTCAAAACTCCAATTTAATTTTTGACAATCTGGGTCAATTCAAAATTGGGAATAACCTCTTATAGCATTGTTCCACCATGCATAGATCTTGGAACATTGTAGAACTCAACTTGTGCCTAAAATTTATGTTAAATCTTGTTAGATTTAAAACCAAAAAAAGGGCCCATTTGATACAAGATTATCTTATTTCATCATGATCAATATGCTTCAAAAAGTCTAGCATTCAAAAACAAGGGCTTAACATATGTCAATGAAACAATAGTAATTACTTTTATGGTGTTTGCATGTTGCATGTTGGTTTGTCTACCAAACATTTGTAGCATAATATGTTTGTTAAAAATAAAAAGGATAATGTTGTTATTATTATCATTTTCTCATTGGGGATGACATTGTTCTATTGATGTTGGTATATACTAGTAAATTATTCATTAAGATATCAAGAAGGTTGTTTGTATATCATTGCATCTATGTCGGTTTGTTGTTTCCACCATATTTAGACCACAATCAAGGCTGCGGTCGAAACTAGGAATTCATGTTATATTTTCATCAACTATCCTTTACCAATGTAAATTTTTGAACCATTAAAATAATATTAAATTTTTGAACCATTAAAATAGTAATACCATTGACAACCTTGTTTGTTGTTTGAATATGAATCTTTACTCCATATCTATCATGAGCCAAGAGGGATCAAATCAATAGATGTGTAAACTTTTCGTCAAGTTTTTTCAATTTAAAAAAGGTTTTCACCTGGCAATAGATGTGTAAACTTTTCGTCAAGTTTTTTCAATTTAAAAAAGGTTTTCACCTGGAGGAACTTGATCCCTCTTTGCACATAGTAGATCCACTCCATGTTGAGCATAGAAGGAATTAAACATCTCCCTCGTAGTAAATAGCACACCATTGAAATGTTTTAACCATGACCATAGGATCATATCTCTTCCTCAAAACATTGCATGGGAAGTTTAATTGGCGAGGAATTTGAAATTGCTCAAGGGAAAAGAGACACTACCTTTAAAATGTGTTGTCCACGATTTAAACATCCTAAATGCACACTCTCAAACTTAGGAGAAACAAACAACACACATCCCAATTGAAAAGGTAATAAATAAAGACATTCCATGGGCATATTTTGATGGTGCCTCTTAGAGAACCCCTTCAACAGGTGGAGTAGGAGGAATATTTTTTATATCTCAAAACCGTAGCATTAAATTCAAAGCTAGAATTAGTTAGGAATCAAATAGTTTTTGTGAATTTATGGCTCTCAAACTAATTTTGAAATTGGCTCAAGAGTCTAGAATTTCTCATATCCAAATTTATGGTGACTTGCTTCTTGTAATTTAGTGTATGTACAAGGAAATAATAATGAGGAACTTTACAAGTGATGTACAGTCACTACTTTCAAGGTTCTCACAAATCTACAAGGTAACAAATAGGATAGCGGATGAACTTTCCAAAATTGAAACATGGAACCTCACTGGTATCAATACATTAGGAAAGACACATCTCCGATTATGCTCATGAGTATTGGATATAAATTTGTTTTCTCATATTTCAATTTCTTGTATAAGCTTGAGAACTAATATCGATAGATCAATAAGAGAAGAAGTTGTATGTTTATTTCCAATTTCTTTTAAGATGATATAGAAAACTTTTGTAAATTTTGACTATAATATACAAAGTAAGGTGAAGAGGCATCTAAAATCATAAGATATATAAATGGTAGTAAGGTGAAGAGGCATATAAAATCATATGATGTATAAAATATTGAAAGCGCTTATTTGAATGCATCTAATACATTGTAATTTTTTTATATTAAAAAATTACAAACATTTTTTCTTTGGAATATATATAGTTGCTAGCCATCACGAGAGTCAGGGTGGTCATGGATAGTAGGTTTCAAGGTAAGTGATGGCATCCAGATAGAAAAAGGCCCTAAATATTAAGCAAAGGTGCATGTTAATGGAATCTAGGATCTCCAGAGGAAAGAAAAACTTTCTGGAGGAATTTTTAGAGGCATAAGTTAAATATGGCGGCATTTTTGTCCTATCAGTTTTGACATAGCACTGTTAGTAGGTACTATGGGTAGGTACTATGGATGACCTCTTCCCCAAGGATGAGGGCTTCATCAGATGTCAAAAATTAAATAGGGTTGTCAATTTGGCGGACTTAGAACCATTGGATCTGCCTAGGATCGCCCTCGATGTGGTTGCAGATGGGATACTTAGGGAGTAAGCTAAACATTCTAACTTTTGGATTTTCTGACTAACATAGAAAGTCACATCTCCAGAAAACTCAAAAGGTCGGCAAACCTGCCGGTCTCAAATGTTCGTTACCAAGGGTTTCTCTATTAATGTTGCCTTTGCTATCTTTTGTCGTGCGTTATCTTTCTCCATTGGCTGCAGGAATTTTGGTGAGGTGCACTTAATGCACCGTCACCTTTCCTCTCCTCGTCTCTAAATTCTCTTGCTAGCCTCACCCTGAACTCCCCTGCCTACAATCTCACTCCCCTGTCCCAGTAACCTTCTCTGGTGTAATCTCTTATGTTCTCTATGGTGCAGGATTTTCCTTTTCTATCGGTGCAAGGAGGTTCGATCCCACATAAGGGAGCACGTGCTCTGGTTAGATACCAACTTTCTTGAGTCACGTGCAGGTGTTGAGGTTAGTTGTTATCTGAATCTCCCTTTGTTGCAACTGTTAGTTATTATCGGGTTGCAATATTTAGGTTAAAATATCCAATAATAGAGGCACCCTGCCACAAATTATCCAAAACTCCTCCACCAAATTTTCAAATCCTTTATATTGTTGCAATCGACCAAATCGACATAATCGTAGGCCTATCGAATTGGGTTTTTGAGTTAAGGATGAATAATATCTCTTGGATTGTGTATGAGAAATATGGAGAACTGGCCATGATTCTTAAGCTCATTTATTTAAGTTTGTTTCGATGGGTTGCTTTCATCGTGAAAACCCTATGAATC
>CBVK0101103068.1:0-26110 GCA_900067695.1 Picea abies | reverse complement strand
TGCTTACCAATCTTTTTATGTTGTTCTTCCAAATGACAAAAATAATCTTTCTTTTGATTCTAAATAATTTCAAAGAGCAATGCATGTGGGTAATTTTAGTGTAACTATTATGTGGTTGGTTTTGTGGATACTCATATGTAAGATTTGAAATTTCATATGTATCTCTTAGAATGAGCAATAAGTTTGTCTTTGAGATTGATTCATATTTTTTTTTAGAATGAGTCATACTTTAAAAGAACTTTGTATGTCCTAAAACCTTTTATGAATGACCAAGAAATTTATTCTAGGAAGTGAAACCAAGTTAGAGTTTAGGAGAAATTCAATCCTCTAGAGAAATACGAATATACCTCGTATACGCTTTGCAAACATTCCTTGTTATTTTACAATAGATATCATATTTAGGTACTTTGGACCAAGAATAAAGATATTGAATGGTGAACAATTATCAATGTCTAAGCTAAAAGAGCGCAAAAGAGTCACAACCTTTGCATACCAAGAGGTTTAGTAATTTTTTGTGGCCAAATGCATGGAACATTGGAGTGCAAAAAAATGATACCTCTACTTAGTGATTGCTGACACAAGAAAATGTCCCCTTGTCAACATTGTGTGTTCACTTGGTGAAAGGGCCCAATTATACCTTTCTCCATTGAAATGGTGAACTCTAGTTGCTCCTATATTGCCATCAATTATGGTTTTTATGAAATAAAATGAAATTCATGTGTCATGCAATGAAAAGTGAAATATGAAATGAAACCTGATATAATCCTACCGGAGAAAACAACTAAGAACCGATCGACATGAAAAAGAACTAGAGGTATAGAGCTTAGGGGGAAGAGTCAACCAACTACCATAAGGACAAAACCCAATGCAAACTCTAGGTATTGAGGGTTGTCTACAAAACACCAACATCATACTTGATTCATGTCCACTTTGATGAAAAACAAAGGGAAAAGTATAGAGAGCATGGAGAATAGTCCAACAACTACTATCTACACACACCTCAAAGACAACTCTAAGGACCAAGTATAGCCTACAAATCACCTAAAGAATACCTTCTTCACATCAAGTTGTTGGCATGCAAAAGATAAGTGAGCAATAACGAAGAAACAAGAGAAAGTTCCATGTGATACAACACTACAACCCACAAGCACCAATAGAGATAGGAGAGGAGTGAATAGTCCACAACCACGCCTAGATCTCAAGAGTATGGAAACATTAGCTAACAATGGCCTCTTTATTCGCATAGAATTTTAATTACATTGCAAATAAAAATACCCCTTAAAAGTGAGTGCAAGAATTCCCTTTATACAAAATAAGGTGACTCGTAACCTTCCAAATGACTCTTCACCTCCCAAGTGACTCTCGGTCTTCTCTCTTTTGAATTTTCAATTTGTGACCAAAAATAAAATTAAATAATGTTGGTCATACTTGATCTATGCATTTTTAGTTGGGTCACTATTTCACCAAAAATTCCCCCATATACATTAACCACATTTTCCACCCTAGACTTAATACTAGCCAACCTAAGCTCTACATTGACTCTCTTGTCAACTAGCTCATCACATGCACATCTCAACCTTTTGGCTTGCTTGGATAGGAGCACTATGAATCTTTCTAGGATTGCCTCATTATGTTTTTTTTCCTCTTTTGTTGTTGTGTGCAGGCTATCTAATTCTCATTTGTTGGTATGTAAGTTGCAAAGTTAGTTGTGCTCACAGAGAATTTGAGGATCGCCTCATTGACATCAAGGATATGATTGGCATTAATCTTCCTCAATTCTATGTTTTTTATGACCCTTTCTCTGCGTTGTTCAAGGATGAGGGTTCTCCATCAGGCAAATTTAGTGGAATCACTAGTAGGCTTCTTGCAACTCGAACTTTTCTCAAAACACTTACCATTTCATTCAAGATATTGAGCACATCACTTTGTGCAATTTGCAAACTATTATATTCAAATTCCATGCATGCATTTATTTTAGCAACCTCAACTGAACTTAGTACATGAATATGGCTCATGAATTAAAGCATATTGATTCTACCATTGAACACAGTGTATTAATTGGGATTACCACTATCTTATGGCTATCCCCACAAACTTTTCCATTACATTTTGTACTTTTTCATTTTCTTCGATTTTGATCTCTTTACGTCCGTCATTATGATTTAGAGATTTCCTCTTTGTGTGCAAGGTTACCATTTCATTTAATTTACTTTCATTTTCATTTGAAAAAGGTGTAAGAAACGCTATAATTGTTTTTTAAAACAAAATTCCAATTGGAATGCAAAGGAGTAAGAAATGTTATACCATCTTCCCATGAATTATCAAGATCCCCTTTACATACCTTCAGGTTTGAATTTGAAAATGAATTCATTCTGGTAAACCCAATGTATTCAACATTTTGATTAATTTTTATAAAAAAATGTGTTAGTGGCCATTAATTTGGTTTTCAAATTTCATCTTTATTGATACAATATATACCATTGTATTACTTAAGAGTCTCTACGTTGTATGACAGCAAAGCTATGAAGAGTCATGTGTTTAAGTTGTCTTATCTTTCCTTCTGACAGAATCTACCAGTTTTCTCTTTGGTCGAGGACTGATCGTTGCAAGTCCCACACATTAAATATGTAGAATATTGTAGTATTTAATGCAGCAATACAATGATTTGTTGATAGTGCAGTTGGTTTTTGTTTCAAACTATGTGTCAATCACATGTTTCACTAACCCAAAAGAATGTTCTTCCTTTTGTTTCACTAACTCCATGTCAATCGCATGTTTCACTAACCCAAAAGAACGTTCTACCTTTTGTTTCACTAACTCCATGTCAATCGCATATTCATGTTTGGGGTCTAGGCTGGTGTGACATTATTCTGCAAGTTTATATATATATGGATAGTATTTACTTAAGAGTCTATATGTGGATATGGATAGTATGTTGGGTAAACAATATATCAAAATCTAAAATTATTTCAAGACTACTTCGCTTAAATCACAATGTATCCATAATTATGACATGCAGCACCTCAATGAGAAAGATCTCTACAATAACCAAACTAGTTTCTTTCTCCATTTTTAGCCGAGTAAATTTCAGTGAAGTGGTAAATAAACAAATAGATTTCACTAAAATGCATATGTTCGATATAGCTAGCATGCTCATGTATTTGGATGGATTTTCCTTTACTTGATTCAATTATTACTAGATATGGATAGTATGTTGGGTAAACAGTAGTCCCATGAGAATATAACCAGTAATCTCCCCACCTTCAATAAAAAATGCATATATATGGATAGTATTTACTTAAGAGTCTATATATGGATATGGATAGTATTTACTTAAGAGTCTATTTATGGATATGGATAGTATGCTGGGTAAAAAATAGTCCCATGAGAATAGAACCAATAATATCCCCACCTTCAATAAAAAACAAATAGGAACAGCTGACATCAAAACCGACTTCAATCCGGTTCAATCACCATGTTATTGACTTTCACTCTTTCAAAACCTCCCATGCAAAATTCCTCCTATTGTTTAAATATATAAAAAAAATTATATATATTAATTTGCAAAATCTAAAATGTCGATTGGAACCAGAGAAAGAAAGGATCTGAAAATTCGGTCGAGGAGTTTTTCATAATTTGTAGCGGGGTGCCTCTATTCTTGGAGAGGTTGGGTGCACTTCTTGAAGAAATCAAAGGTGGGTCATATTAAATCCGCTGACATATATCGATAGTATACGTATTGAAGATATCAAATGTAGGGTGTATTAAACCCTATGACATGGAAAATCAAACGCATGACATATATCATTACTCTACTATGCATGAAATGGATTGACCATTATTCTTCAGGTCGATTCATAGGGCTTTCACGATGAAATCAACCCATCGAAACAAACTTAAAGAAACGAGCTTAAGAAGTTGCATGGTCGGTTATCCATCTTTCTCATACAAAATCCGAGAGATACTATTCATCCTTATATCAGCAACCCAATTTGATAGGCCTACAATTATGTCGATTTGGTCAATTGCAACCATAGAAAGGATTTGAAAATTTGGTGGAGTTTTGGATAATGTGTGGCAGGGTGCCTCTATTATTGGAGTTTTTAACCTAAAGATTGCAACCTGATAATAACTGACAGTTGCAGCAAAGGGAGATTCGGACAACAACTAACCTCAGCACCTATGCGAGACTGGAGAAAGTTGGTATCTAACCTAATCATGTGCTCCCTTCTCCAGGATCGAACCTCCTTGCACCGATAGAAAAGGAAAATCATGCACCAAAGAGCATAAAAGATCTTACACCAGAGAAGTTTATCGGGACAGGGGAGTCGGACTGCAGGAAGGGGAGTTCAGGGTGAGGCTAGCGATAGAATTTGGACATGAGGAAAGGCAAGGTGATGGTCCATTAAGTGCACCTCACCAAACTTCCTGCAGCCAGTAGATAAAGACGACGTATGGAAGAAGCTAGCAAAGGTAACGTTAACAGAGAAACCCTTGTTAATGGACATTTGGGACTGACGGGTTTGCCAGAGATCTGACGTTCTACGTTGGTCAAAAAACCAAAAAGGTAGAATGTTTAGCTTACTCCAATACTTAGATTTCCCATGGGGTATATGGGTGGGTGGTGCGAAGAGGATTCAATGTGACTCCTCCCCAAGTCATTTCGAAGGGTGATGTATCAGAGTTTTCACATACCAAGCATCCACCACTTTTGCATGCAAACTCTGAGACGATAGTGAAGGAGCTCTCTGGTGATTTCAACCCTTAGAGATTGAATAAGAATATTCATTGATCCATATGGATTTCGATGGCCTCCCACCTATTCCAACTATCTCATTTTGGCAGTTTTCCAGTATGGCAGTTGTTTCCTATTTTTCAGGTCCCTGACTTCCAGGGTCGTTTTGAGGCCCTAAACAGTGTTTTTAGGGCTCGCCACTATCAAATTTTAGATGAATTTAGATTCTAATGGAAACATGTGTATTCCTCAGATAGACCTTTCCAACGTGCTATCATGTGCCTAAAATGGAGATTGTATGCAAAAGTTACAACCTCGGGAAGTTGATGTACTAGCTTACCCCAACGGGGCCCACATGAATTTTGGTGATTCATCTTCTAGGGTTAGGTTTTTGGATGTCTAGGGTTTTGGAATTCTTTTTTATTGTAAAAATGCTTGGAGAGCCTCATTTTAACCATCTTCTTGTGAATGAGCGCATTCATCACATCTCTTCTCATAGATAAGCGCCACCATTCTAGCAAGCTTGTTTTCCACTGCATTTTACAGTTTCAACATATTTTCTTATTGACTAGAAACCAATTTTATTGTATCTCTGTTATTGCATCTATGTTATTCTTGTTTCTTTGTGTTAAGAATAATAATAATCTGTATTCATTTTCATTCTACTCATAAAATTTGGATCAGTGGTATTAGACCGGTCTGTTGCTTGTCGTTCTTAATGCATGTCCCCAACGAGGTCATGGTACAAAGAATTGGGTCTCGAGCTTGTTTCTCTTGAGGAAAAAAGATCTTTCACACCCAAGCGACCTCTCATATTGGGAGAAAAAAAAGACGATCGGATAGGATATCCTTTCAAAATGTTGCTCGATGAATCCCTCATGCAACAATGGAATGAAATGATGGATAGTTTTGCGTAAATCCTTTGGTGACTACCAACAGGTGATGCATCTTCCTCAAACGGAGGCATCACCCCCTTCAAGGTACAAATAAACTATGATATTCCCATATTTGAAGGTCAAATAGACGTAGATGTTGTAGACAAAGGGTTGAATATGCTAGAGTGGTATTTTTTTGTCCATAACTTTTCGAACAGAGAAAAGATTACGTTTTTTCTCCTCAAAGTCATACCCCATGTAAAATATTGGTGGGAGAATTTCTGTGGGAAAAAGGACATAGAGGGACCCTAATTATTTACAGTGACGGTCACCTGGGAGTCCTTTAGGGATGCTATCAAGGAACAATACTACCCTGTCGGAAGTTATGACGACCTGTATACAAAATGGACCACACTACAGCAAGAAAGAGATCAAGCAGCGCCAGAGTTCACAAATATATTCCATACCTTAGGCATCAAGATGGGTATCAAATATTCTAAGTGACATCTGGTGCTCAAGTATCATGATGGTCTTCATAGATACATCCAGGCCGAAATGGATTTTTTGGACATCTCGTCCTTGGGCATGGCCTATTGATATGTCGTCAAAATCAAGCAAAAGATTAAACAAAAGATGCAAAAATTTGAGTCTGGGAACCCTTCACATCAGAAGCAAGTAAATGGAATCCCCAACCCGCAGAACAAAGGACAGATAAAAGATGGAGATCCTTAGGACAACCAGTCTAGGCCACAAGAAAAGGACACCGGAAAGACAAAGAAAGATATCGGGAAGTGGTGTGACTTCCATAAGAGCCCCTAGCATAACACTATTGATTGTCGCTCCAAGCAATCATTGGTGGCTGAGGTGAAATCCTCTGAGTTAGATGCGGGTTATGACTCTTATTCAAAACCAGAAAGGGGGAGACGGATCATTGACGCAGAACCCAATGCTACTAGTACTACCATCAAGGTCCATCCTAGTGAACTAGACGAGCCAGAAGAAGGAGAGTGCCTCTTTCATTTATAGATGTGGGTAAAAGGCACCCCATTGCACTTTATCGTTGATAGTGGTAGCCAAAATAACCTCATATCAGAAGAGGTCGTTAAGTAGCTAGCCCTATCGACAACACTGCACCCGCAACCCTACACCATTGGATGGATTTTCCAAGGAAGCGATCTCCACGTCAGCCAACAATGTCGCATGTTGTATGGCATCAAGCCCTTCAAAGATGATGTATTGTGTGATGTTTCTCCTCTCGGAATTTGTAATGTTATTTTGGGCCAACCTTTTTTATGGAAACATCGTGTTGTATATGATTCTAGGCCTCGTAGCGTTATTATTACTTTGAACAAGAAATTATACAGGATATCTAAAGCAGTCCCACCTAGTGTTATTTCCTTGATCTTTGTCAAGCAATGCAATAAGGTCATGTCTCAAACCAGGAAGTTTTTCTTCTTCATGATTTTCTCTCAGAGTGAGCGAAACATTGCAGCCACATCCACAGCCAACCTCTCCACACAATAGAAGAAAGTGGACAAGTTCATGGCAGAATATAAAGATATCTTCTCCTCACCTACCGGGGTACCTTTGCACAGTCAGTTCAAGCATCCCATTGATCTGACCCCCAACGCATCGCTGCCCAATGGGCTAGTATACTTCCTCTATCTATTAGAGAATGAGGAGATCAAGCGAAAAATCCAATAATTTCTCCCCAAGGGGCACATCATTCCCAGCTCATTGCATTGTGGGAGCCCAATCATGATAGTGCAGAAGAAATACGGGACCTGGTGACTCTGCATTGATTATCAGGCCCTAAATAAAATCACACTTAGGAACTGGTACATGATTCCCACAATCAACGAACTCCTTGATCAACTCAAGCGGGCCAAATACTTTAGTAATATTGATCTGAAATATGGCTACCACCAGGTCCCCATAGAGCAAACAAATGTATGGAAGACAACCTTCAAGTCAAAATAAGGTCTTTTTGAATGGTTGGTCATGCCCTTTGGTTTGACAAATGCTCCAGCAACTTTCATGAGGATGATGGAAGATATCCTACAACCTTTCAATAATAATTTTGTAGTGATTTATCTGGATGACATCCTCGGCTACATAAGTACTTGGGTGGAACACTTGTAGCACATTCAATAGGTTCTACACACCATGTGGCAGCACAAGCTATATGTCAACCTGGAAAAATAATCCTTCAGTATGGACAGGGTTCAGTACCTAGGCTACATCGTGGATCAACATGGTGTGCATGTGGATCCAGCTAAGATCTAGGTCATCCATGACTAACCAACCCCAACCACACTCACTAAGCTTGGAATCTTCTTAGACCTTTCCAATTTCTATCACAGGTTCATGTTGGGATTCTCCCATATTGCATGGGCCCTCGGCCAAGTAACTAGGGGTGGTGGTAAGGAAACTTTTGTGTGGGGCCTATCCCAACAACAAGAATTAGATGATTTAAAGTAGTGCTTGTGCTTAAACCTAGTACTTTCATTATTGGACCTGCAGCATCCCTTTGAGATCAAAACAGATGCTTTGGACTATGTTGTGGGTGTATTTCTCTCTTAGCACAACCACCATGTGACCTATCATAGTGAGACACTATTAGATGTTGTCCGTAAGTACCCTACTTGCGACAAAGAAATGTACTCCATTGTGCAAGTCTGCCACCAATAGAGACATTACATTATTGGGAAGGAGATAGTCATCCACACAAATTATAAACCAATACATTTCATGCAGACACGGGGAAAATTGTTGAATGACCACCATTAGAAGTGGTTAACATACTTGCAACAGTTCCACCTCAACATCAAGTATAAAACAAGTAGTGCCAACCGAGTCATTGATTGCCTCAGCTGACCTCCAGTCGTGGCACTCACCACGGTGCTAGACTCTTGCATCCACAAGACCTCTAGATGGACCAACCTCTATGAGACAGACCCTGACTTTTCCACCACATACCAAATTTTGGGCGCAAACTCATTTGTCGCTAATTTCCATCTTTAGGACGGGTTATTGTGTCGACTGGGCCATCTTTGTGTTCCATAAAGCGAAATATAAAATATGATTTGGGAAGCCCACTACAGTCAGGTGGTAGGACACTTCAACGTCGAAACAACGGTGGAAGTGTTGTAGAAACATTTCTACTGGTCAAAACTTCGACAGGATGTCAACAAGTATATCAAGTCATGCACTTCCTGTGTTATTTCCAAACTGAACACTAAGAAAAAAGGCATGTACACCCCCCTGCCTACTCCTGATAGGCCATGGGAATCCATATCAATGGACTACATGTCGGGCCTTCCATCCACCAAGAGGGGCAACGACTATGTCTTTGTGGTTTTTGATCGTTTTGCCAAGATGGCGATCATGGTTGCCTGCAAGAAGAGAATCACAGTAGAGGCCACTTCCAAGCTCTTCTTTGAACAAGTCTAGGTACATTTTGGAATCCCACAAACCACTGTCTTATATTAGGACAATCGGTTCCTCAGCACATTCTAGTCGAGACTATGGTCACTGTTGGACACCAAGCTCACCAAGTCCACTACCTTCCACCCCCAGATAGATGGCCAAACTGAGTTCATCAATCGGATGATAGAGCATATCCTATGCATGTACAATTCCAAGAACCCATGCACATGGCATGAGACTCTTCCTTATGTTCAGCATAGCTACAAAAAGTCCCTACACATCTCAACTTGATACATCCCCTTTCAGGTCGGGTTGGGATTCCAACCATTGGGTCCCATGGATGTTGCACTACCACTTGCGGCCACCCTTGTCGATTCTCACATGCTCCAACTAAAGCTGACAAATCCTCTCGGTTCATTGAGCGGATCTAACACATCTTCCAACAAGTTAAGGGTATTTTACAGAAGTCCAATTCCAAGTACAAGCAGTGCCATGATCAACACCGGGTTCCACTCAAGTTTCCAGTGGGAGACAAAGTGTGGTTACACTTGCAAAAAGAACGCCTTACAGGACCCCATCAGAAGATTTGCCCACTCCGTTACAGACCTTACACCATCACCAAGGTTGTGGGTGACAACGCTTTTGAGCTTAGCATTCTGTTGATGGGTCTTAAATCTCTTAACTCAACAGTAGGAACCAAACCCTCCACTGAGGCCCAATTAGACTCTGCAGCATTTGAAGATAGAATGGTTCTCCAGATCTTGCGATCTTGCCAATTTATCAATGGGCTTTGTGTTTTCTTTTGAAGGCTCTTCCTTCAGTTAGGACTGTTCTTTTCTATATTTTCTCTTGGGTGGGGTTGGTATGAGAGATGCAAGCCAGTATAAACCAACTTGACAAATAACAGGATTAAGTTTTAACTATTAGGGAAGAGGTTGATCTTGGGATAACATGTTTCTCAACATGCAGACAATTACTCTATGCCACGGGCCTAGTACTAATACATTAACCATGTGAGCATCCAATTTCTGTTTGAGAAACTAACTATCAGAAAGAAAGAACATATGTAATAAGATCATGGCAAGAAAAATAATTCATCTACCATAACCATTCATCACATAATAACACAATGATGTATCTTCATCATTAAAGAAAAGAACATCAAAACATTGCACCCTAGGGTATATCTCTGAACCCTAAGAAAACTATCTCTGGTGTCAAGGAAGGTAAGTTGTTAGGTCATATTATATCTCAAGCAGGGATTCGTATAGACCCAGAAAGGAATAAGGCCATATCTCAACTCCCATTAGCCCATAACAAGAAAGCTATGCAATCCTTCTTCGGGCAAATCAATTTTGTGAGGAAGTTCACTCCCAACTTCGCCAAAATCATCAAACCCTTACAAAATATTATTCACGAGGATGTCGAATTTAAGTGGGATGATGAGAAAAAAAACGCTTTCAACGATATCAAATTTTCCATATCACGGGCCCCAGTGTTGCGAAGTCTCGATTTCAATAGAGACTTTTCCCTTTATACTTTCGCCTCCGACCAATCATTAGTTGTAGTTTTGACTCAAAAGGACGATGAAAACAACAAATCCCCAGTGTCATTTATGAGTACTAATCTTCAAGGAGTTGAGCTCAATTATCATGCCATAGACAAGCAAGCCTACGCGGTCTATAAGGCAGTAAAGCATTTCAGATCTTACATCCTCAAGAATCACACTAAATTAATTGTGCCATACCCTGCAGTCTGATCCTTGTTTACCCAAAAAGAAATGGGGGAAAGAAGAGGGAATTGGATGGCAGTAGTCTAGGAATTTGATCTAGATATAAAGCCTTCTAAACTAGTAAAAGGACAACATTTATGCAAGCTTGCAGCCAAAGCCCAAGATCAAGTAACTGAAGATTCTTGATGGAAGAATGAAATAGCACTATGGTGTGGTGAAGTAGCATACATCTCCCTAGGATGAGAGTCCTAGTACAAGGATTTAACTTATTTTATACATCACAGGACTTGTCCCGAGAACCTCAACCCTAGGGAAAGGAGAGCCCTGAGATTAAAATCTGCACAGTATCGCCTTATAAATTCGGTGCTCTTTCGGATCAATTATGATGGGGTACTATTAAGATGTCTCGAACGTGAAGATGTAGACAAAGTGCTAAAAGAACTCCATGATGGCCCCGCCAGAGGACATTTTGTAGGAAACACCATTGCTCATAAGAATTTGAGCGCCAACTATTACTGGCCCACCTTGTTCAAATACGCTCATACTTACGCTAGAAACTGTAAAACTTGTCAAATAAGCGTTGGAAAGGAAAAAAGGGCAGCAGTCCCACTCCAACCTGTGACTGTCTCTAGGCCTTTCGAGCTATGGGGGTTGGATATCATAGGATAAATTACACCTATCTCTTTAAAACTTCACAAGTACATTCTTACTGCCACTGACTATTTCACAAAATGGGCAGATGCCATCCCTCTAACTCATGTAAACGAGAAGATAGTGATCCAATTCATAGAACAACAGTTGATCACAAAGTTTGGTGTCCCCTCTATTCTGGTCTTTGATAACGCAACTTACTTTTCTTTCACCTTATTGACAGAGTTTTCTTAGGACAAAGGAATCATAATCAAGTACTCTGCAAATTATTACCCTCAAGGAAACGGTGTGGTGGAATCAACTAATAAAAACCTGGTAAGTATATTAAAGAAGATGGTTACAGATAACCAAAGAAATTGGCATAATCTACTTCATAATGCTCTATGGGTCGATAGGGTCACACCCAAAGAAGCTATAGGAAATTTTGCATACTTTTTGGTCTACAGGAAAGAAGCCATCCTCCCAAATGGGCTCTATCTGCCATCTCTTCAATTGGCCCAAGATTCCAACGAAGTACCCTCATCGACCATGCAACAAAGACTTAACACTCTGCTCATGCTGGAAGAAGAGAAAGAAAAGGCCAAGTCAAAATTCTTAGCTCACCAACAAATAGTGAAAATATGGTTCGATAAGCATAAGTCTAAAGAAAATAATTTTGAAGTAGGAGACTTGGTCCTGAAATGGGACAAAGCGAATGAACCAAAGGGGAAACATTCTAAGTTTTAGAACCTCTGGCTTGGACCTTTATAGGTGGCTGAGAAGATCGGGGCAGGCACTTATCGGTTGTAGAATCTAAAGGGGGAACCTGATGCCCTCCCAGTAAATGGCCAAGCCCTAAAACAATACTTCCAATAATAAAATATAAAAATATAAAAAATAATAATAATAATAATAATATATGTATATATAAATAAATATGTGTGCTTTATGTTCTGTGTTTGTTTCTTTTCTTTCTGGATTTGTGTGCTTTTTAAGGTATGTTAGGAAAAACGATGGTTAGCCTTAAAAATCACGCAAAGTAGCAAACCTTGTTTCTAACTCATCGCTCACTTACAAACACCAGAAGCACTGGAAAACTTGCGGTCACTTTGAGGAACCTTCTATCCAACCTGAGCAAATGAATAGCTTCGAACAAATGTCAGAAATGTCTACTTTGTGGTTCAATAATACCTCAAGGAAAACAAAGGAGGAACAAAGATTTTGTTTTCACCCAGTGAATCGCCATTTGTTGAGTACTCAACACACCCTAAAAAGTCTATTTCCATTTCCATTTTTTGGGTACCACTCGATCCTTCGCACTATCTGTTTTCACTTCAATATGAAATTGATGCATGTGCTTATCTTTTATGTTTCATGTTTGAATTGTTTAAAGTTTGCTTGAACATACAACAAAGAATCATCTTAACTCTAAAAGGGACTTATTAACTACTTAAGGAATTAGCAATCTAAATTTTTCCCCGACTCGCTTAGGAAGTTTGGCATCGGTAAAGGTTAAAGGTGGTGAAAATCGCTTGAGAAGTTCAAAATATTTGAGCGTCGATCTTCATCGGCATTGGTGGACATAAGTGTTTCTTTTCTTTGAATGAACTCTGGCAGGGGTGTCGTCAAAGACCGATTCGTTTCAGCTTCGGTAGGAAAACAAAAAGTAAGCATCGTGCAAAGGGAAGAGTGGTATCGCCGACCACCGACCCCGATACGTTCTCGGCGATGGGAGGTTACGAAAATAATAACCGGCCAAGAAGCTATGCACTTGAACTTTCCCCGATCGCCGATCCTCGATATCATTGGCATCGGAAGTTTTAGTCAGAAGCATATCAATAGAAGTATATGCACAGATAGTAGTCGATCCCCGATCTATATGCTAGAGTGATGATACGTGATGAGACGTTTTAACCCTTGAATTTTTTAGGTACACTACATTCAAAGCTATCGGTTAATTCGTGGATCACACATTAGTTGCTACTTCATGCACAAATCAAAAGGAATCGTTAAGTCTGTTGATACAATGCATCTTCCTCCACGCCTCCGCCATCAACCAATGAAGATTTATCCACAGAGATCCGATAGTAGTTTATTTTGAATTTGTATTCATTACTTGTATTAACTAATTGATATGACTGATAGAACCTCTTAAGTTATATCATTTTCGAGTCATTGTGTATGATCCTATTCTGCGCAGCAGGAAATTCAGAACAAACAAAAGAGTGAAGCTAACAGTCTGGAGGAAGCGTCCAAAGTTCGGTGAGTATTAAACAACCATCTTAGCAAGCATTATAGGTATGTGTCCACTTGTGGTGTTTTTATGCTCCATTTTATATGTTCCCACCCAATGTTTCTCTGTATACGTGTTTAAAGGGCAGTTTTAATTGTAGGGACAATGCCTCCAAAGAATCCCTCCACCATGAAATCACCAAGAGCGCCAAAGATGCAAGAATCAGAAGCAGGAGAGGGCTCCTCCCTAGCAGTTGCAAGACAATTAGAATTCGCTTCCAAGCCAGTGCCCGTCATTAAGACAATCACCAAGAAGGCCTTTGTCTAGCCCCCGGCCATCAGAGACGCAGAGGAAAATATTGGATCCAAAACAACATTTGCTCGCTAGGAAGAATTTTTCAAGAAAATCAAGAAGGAAGAACCCCTTGAGTATACTTCGCACAATGATCCTAATACAAGAGGCACGATGATAAGGTCCTCCCAAATATTCGTAAGGCTTATCTACACATGGTGGCAAGCCGGTCTCTGGTGTTTCCCTGCATTGAGCTCCTAAAGTGGCTTATTGACCACGTTGATGCACAAAAATGTTTGATTAATGATGATAACGATGAATGCGTCGGGGTCTTCCTACCATCAAAGTTTCAGAGTTACTACAATCTCAAGGAGTCTAAAGAAAAGTTGAGCATTGATTTCATTCTGAATTTCTATGCATCACATGATACCAGCAAAATCATGGCGTCTTGGTGGAGGGAAGACAAAAAAATCATGAACCAGATTGTCGGCTAGTATCCAACGACCAATCTTAGGGAACCATACATATATCTCATGGAACTCGCGACATGTAAGGAGATGGAGCGATGGTATGAAAGAGCACAGCAAGTAGTAGAAAGAATCGAGTACATTGAGGCAGTCCAGCAAGGTTGAGAGAATGAAGAACATGGCATTCGGCTGGTGGGAAAAAGTAGTCTCAATCGCATGAAGAGATCAGCCAAGTATTGGGATAAAATGTCTCGGGACCCACACCGAGAAATCCAAGAGCAATAGACTAGATGCAAGAAGCACTGGGATAAAATTAATAAGGAAATGAAGGTCATCGGGCTCCCCAAGTTCGACACCCCCGATAAATTTATCGACCTGAGCGATGTGGTCAAGTTGCATGTTGAAAAAGACTCATGATGGACCGAAGAGTTCACAAAGATAACTGATTCAAATCCAGGGCAAGTGCAACAATTCGCAAAACACCTGATTAGAGCCCAAACCATGCTACAACAATTGAACTCTAGTTTAGTAAAATATCGAGCACATGCAGTGGACATCAGGGGAATATATGTGGCTCTGATGGAACAACACAGGTTTCCATGGGCCCAGACTTGTGAAGAATTGTTTATCATATGGTCTGAATATGAGAGATTAAGTCACCCTTTCCAAGAAAGATCTCGAGTCGACTGTTACAGAAACTGTTAGAAGATAACGCCACGTGGAAATTTTTATTTTGTTTAAACTGTACTTAGTCGTTAGTTTTGGTTAAAACTTTATATTATAAATAAGGACATCGACCAATGAGTTAAGGGTCGATGGTTGTTGTAAGTACTCTTTCTTTTTTTTTGGTTGTTAAGAATTATTTTGAGACTGTTATGAATTGAGAAGTCCTTCTGGACCAAAGACAAGCTATTTTCATTAGATGTATGTGATTGTATTTGGAGAAGAACTACTTCCTATCCTGTTCCATGAATGATGCAGTAATGAGTAAGAGCAATTAATTTTGTTTTCAAGTTATCTAGTGCAATGTTTTGATGTTTTTTGCTTTAATGATGAAGATAAATCATTGTGTTATTATGTGATGAATGGTTATGGTAGATGAATTATTTTTCTTTTCGTGGTCTTATTACATATGTTATTTCTTTCTTATAGTTAGTTTCTTAGACAAAAATTGGATGCTCACATGGTTAATGTATTATTACTATGCATGTGGCATAGAGTAATTGTCTGCATGTTGAGCAGCGGGTTATCCCAAGCTCAGCCTCTTCCCCAGTAGTTAAAAATTAATCATGTTATTTGTCAAGTTAGTTTATACTAGCTTTCATCTCTCATACCAGCCCCACCCAAGAGAAAATACAGAAAATAACAGTCCTAACTGAAGGAAGAGCCTTCAAAACAAAACACAAAGCCCATCGATAAATTGGTCGGATCGCAAGATCTGGAGAACCATTCCATCTTAAAATGTTGCAGATTCTAATTGGGCCTCGGTGGAGGGTTTGGTTCCTACTGTTGATTAAAGGGATTAAAGACCCATCAACACATTCCTCCTTTCTTTGGCCTGCACCTAGTGTTCAACGTGGATCTCCATTATCCATACTTCCCACCATTGTTGGACACCTCAAAGATGGCAAAACAATTGACACCAACAGAGCTCAACCCTGACTGCATGAAATAGGCATCTAGTGATCATATTGTGGACACACAGGTCAAGGCCACTCGCCAGCAAAGGATCCATCTTTATCGAATTGTCAAAGCAGGGCAGCTCATGCACCAAGGCAAGTGGCTCAACCGGGGCCAAATTTAACAGAAATTTCCTCATCTTATGGGGGCACTCAACACAATGGATACCATTTATTTCTAATGGGGGAGGATTGATCCATATGGATTTTGGTGGTGTCCCACCTATTCCAACTGGCTCGTTTTGGAATTTTTCCAATTTGGTATTTTTTTCCTAGTTTTTGGGTCCCTAACTTCCGGGGTCATTTTGAGGCCCTAAACAACGTTTTTAGGGCTCACCACAATTGCAATTTTGCAATAGTAAAATTCTTATGGCAACATATGTAGTCCTCAGATAGACCTTTCCAACAAGCTATCATACGCCTAAAATGTAGATCTTATGAAAAAGTTACGACCTCGGGAAGTTGATGTACTAGCTTACCCTAACGGGGCCCACATCAATTTTGGTGATACATCTCCTAGGGTTAGGTTTTTGGATGTCTAGGGTTTTGGCATTCATGTTTATTGTAAAAATGATTGTAAAAATTCTTGGAGAGCCTCATTGTAACCATCTTATTGCGAATGAGCGTAGCCATCACATCTCTTCTCAGAGATAAGCCGCCACCATTCTAGCAAGCTTGTTTTCCACTGCATTTTACAGTTTCAGCATATTTTCTTATTGAATAGAAACCATTTTTATTGTATCTTTGTTATTGCATCTATGTTATTGTTGCGTATCTGTGTTAAGAATAATAATAATATGTATTCATTTTCATTCTGCTCATAAAATCTGTATCATTCCTTCCTGTTTTTGTCTCTCATGAAAAGAAAGTGTGGAGTTGGAAGGTGAAGTGGGAGAAGAGGAGAATGGTGGGGGCATGGATGTGGAAATCGGGGAGATACCCAATTTGTTGGGTAAAAGGAAGTGGGTCGTTTATGTGGGAAAGTAGTAACTCCCTCTTCATTGAAAGCATGGTTGGAGGCAAATCGTGTTGGCTTGTTGGGATATTGTCTAGAATACCATACATTAACGCGTAGATGGATTAGCTTCATGTTTCGAAAAAACCAATATTTAGAGGTAGTATTCATTAGAGTTTGGGGTGGGGGGTTTCTAGTCTCATTCTTAAAGAGTGGATGATTTCATTCGAGCCCACTCATGAATCCTAGTCTCCAATGAAGGTTTGGGTTATCCTCCCAAATATCCTATTGGTATTTTGGGAAGAGGCAATTTTGAAATCAATTGGCAATAAAATTGGCAGATTCATCAGTTGTGAATCGGGATGGGATGAAAAACAGATAGGAGATGGGAGTGTGTCCAAATGAAAGTGGACTTGGGGAAGGTCTCTTGGACAAAATTGAGTCTATTTGCGACATTTTTTCCTGGACATAGAATGTATTACTATTACTAATGTATCCCTTTCATGTGTTTTGGATGCCACCAAGTTGTTCATATCCAAGAACAATGCAGGAACACCCCAACACATTTCCCTCCATTTCAAAAAGTCTGGAAAAGGAAAATGAAATCAAAGGATTTCCATGCAGAAAAAAGGTAATATTCATCGAGTTCTAATAAAAAGGGAAGTAAGGATTATGGTCGTATCTCTCTGGTTGAAGCTCCCTCTTTTCCAAATACACAAGTCTCTTCTGGTAAGTCTCCCCCACAGGACCTTTCTTTTAGCAATCGTTATTTTTCATTGAGTCAAAAAATTCAAATGGAAAAGCCTATCATTCAGTCGGGTTTGTGTGCCTCTTCTTCTAAAAAATTCCCATCAAATTCTGGTATCTTGTCCCCTTCCGTGAGATCCCCTATCACATCCAATATACCTTGCCCTTTGGTTCCTTCCCATCAGTTGTCGCCATCAAGTAAAATTATGTTAGAATCCTCTAATAATTCGGGGGGCAGATCGTCTTCTTTCCCTTCCATGTGAATGGTAAAATCTGATTATCTCCTTCATTCTAAAATTAAAAAGGAAAAAATGGATCAGTCATTTGGGGGACTAGCCATGGATAAGGATCTTGACAGTCATGTTGGTATAAAATATTTGATCTCTTTGTTTCAATCAAAGGCCTTAAAAGAAATTAGGAGTGGAAAGCAGGTAACCATTGAATGGGCCCTTAGAGTAGGTTGAACCCAAGGAGTTTCAAAATGAAAGTTATTTCCTTCAATGCAAGGGGAGTAGGGGACTCTCCCAAAAAACAAGGCCTCAAAAGGTTGTTCTAGGCCAATAATCCAAACTTTTTATGATACAGGAAACAATGTGTAGCAGAATAATATATGTTGAGGTTTTTTGGTATTTTTTAAATTATTAGTATTTCAGTACTATTGACTCTTTAGGTTTATCAATAGGTTTTCTCTCTACTTGGACCCCAAGGTTAAAGGCATCTCAAACCTCGGGCCTTCTTTATGGAATAGTGGTAGATCTAGAGGATCAAAATATTAGCAGTTTCTTAATAATAATTAATCTGTATAACCCTTATTCAGATAGGGTCCCTTTCCCTTGGATGGGGTGCCACATTGATAGCATGCGGAGCCTCGTATTAAAGGATCTTGTCTATGCCCTCGCTCTCATTTCTTGTATGGAGGGTAGCATTCAAGGCACTTCAAAGAAGGCTCGATATCTCCCTCGCATAGGTTTAATGGAGCCTTCAGTGTGCCATGGCTGGTTGATGACAATGGGTATGGGAGGCATGTGCAAGGTCACTTCAACTTCCATGGCACCCCTCCACTTCCTCCGGGTATGTTACAGTACCTCCCAGTTGGTTCAGCTATTGCATTTTGGATTTTCTCTTGTCATTCTCCTCACTCTATGATTTCTCAAGCCGCTTCCAATCTGGTTTTTCGTCACCTCCATGCCATGGAAGCATGGTAATCCTAAGAGAGGGCCTTCTTGGTACATCTATGCTTCTAGGTAGCGTCAAATTCACAAGCTTGCCCAATATTCTTCGCCCTCTTTTATTTGTCGATATGGAGAACAAATTATGCCTCTAATGGCCATTATAGAGGAGGAGATTCTGGAAGAGCCTATTATGGTTATGCTAGAATCCCTTCTCTATGTAGTACCAAACCCCCATGACCCGCCTAGCACGAGTCACTCTATCCCTACAGTAGCATGTGCCTTGGACTGGGTGACTTGAATAATTTACGAAGAGATTACGTCGGTCGATTTCCCAATAGAGCCTCCACCACGCTCCCTAGCTCTGGACTAAGACTCGCACTCCACTTTCCTCCTTGTGCCAGAGCATCTAGATATCATCTTCAAGATGTGCAGGGATATGCAGTAACATCTTCACAGGCATACATTGCTCAGAAGTCGACTCAACATTCTGTATGGAGCACTCTCGATCTCACAAAGCCAGCAACAATGCCAGACATGTGCGCAACCGTACGTCTTCACTCCTCATGCTGGAAATCAGGTCGGCACATGTTTCACTAGTTCTTTTGATGTTTAGTCCTTTCCTTTCAACTCTATGCACTTTTTTTTTTAAATATACAGGGGATTTTCCATACTTTTGTTCAGGATTCTCTCCGCATGTTCATACAGTTCAGACACTACATTCCCCTGCCACCTATCTCGGTTTCCAAATTTTTGGTGGATTAGGTAGCGGTTTTTTTGTTATGATATAGCTAGAATGAAAGGTTTCCATTTGTTATAGTTTCCACTTGTCTGGCAGAACAGGTGGCAGAACAAGTGGCAGAACTCCAAACATGGCTTCGTTATGTATGATTACAACAAATTTTTGAGGAATTAAATCTTTTTAATTACAAAAAAAAAAGATAGGATCCCTCTCTGGATGGAGGTAAAGGGCTTTGGTTTTTTAGACACTCCTAATGTCATCATAGGAGGAGATTTAAATTTTACGCTTTCACTTAGGGAGGTATGTGGAATTTATCCTCGCCGGTATTTTCGAGAGAGTTTTTTAACAAATTGGATAGAGAAAAATAAACTAATCGACCTTGAACCCTCCAAGTTATCTCAAACCTGGAGAAATGGTAGGAAAGGTGCAATACCCTTATTTCCCCTAGTTTGTAAATATAACTATAACTGACCAAGAGACTATGGTGGACTAGATATGTGTGAATGTTTGATTTGATGAACCCTTGTATAAAAGGGGCAATGTATGTATTTTATGTTATTAATAGAAATTGGATATGTGTTGCACAAGTGTTGAAAGGGGGGAGTTTTCCAAGATAGACCATGGATGCTATGAGAGATATGGTGAGGGAAACCAAGAATGATTGAGATGACCCTCACCAAACTAGTACTTACTGGATGTAATTTCTCAATAGTCCTCTGACCTAGAAATGAATTACCAATCAGGTTGGTAGTTGGAAGGCCCTCCTCAAGAGTTAATGAAGAGATGGGGTAGAGTACCCATCTGTAAGGATTCCAGTCCTGACCATGAGTTGGGGATTTGGACCCACACAACCTTGTTGAGGAAGGAAAGAAAGAAAGTAATTCGAGGGACAGAGGTAGATCTACAAGAAATCAGATTGGAGGAAACGATCTTGAGAAGAGAAGAGAAGAGAGCGTTGTTCAACTCGAGAGTTGAGAGGGAAACTCAGAAGAAAACTCGTTTTGGGCGCAAGAATCCATAGGCAGGTTTTTCACTACAAGCTAATAAACGAGGTTGATGAGTGGTTGTGGAAGTACTTGCGCAGAGCTCCTTGCTTGGTATAGAGAAAATCGATTGTCAATATCATGTGGGGGGAGGAGAGTAACCTATGTCCCTGATTGTCGTTGAGCAAGGAGAAAGAGTATCTCTCATAGCTTTGTGGTCTAGCTCAGAGGTGGCCAACAGTAAATCCATCAGGAGTGGTTGTGCCTATGGTTGGGAGGAAAGGGCACCCCTTTCAGTAGTCGCTTCATGTTTTCTAGTTCTGATAAGTATTTTCATATTTTGTGTAATGCAATGGATGTGATGATTGAATGTTTGTGTTTATGGTTAAGTTTTACAGTGTTTGATCAATTATTAGAAATGCTCATTTGCTTATGTGAACTGTTATATTTACATGACCTTATATTTACCTCAGTCTAGATGCTAGAGAGTTATGGGATGTGAGTCTGTAGAAGAGTTGGGGGAGGATTAACTGAAACATTTAAGTATTTCCGACCTTTTGATTCTACCTTAGTAGGAATTTCAATTTCAACCTTTGTGGAAGAATGATGATTCCTTCATACCTTCCACCCATGTGACTGAGGGCTCATACCCACGGAATTAATCAAATCTTGGCTAAAAGTTGAGTGTATCCCCCGAACCTTGATATGGTTCCATATGGTCTAGGTTTGGAAACTCCTCGCTAAGCGAAAAAGGAGTGAAACTACTCTAGCTTTGAAACTCTAGGAATTCAGAGCTACGGGACATATGACTTCACAACCCTCGAAAACGGCTGAATGTCAGAGTCATGAAGTTAATATGGACAGTTGAGAGTAGAGGGACGTGTGTCCACAGATCAACAACTATCTAGAGGTTCGGCTATTCGGAGGTATCAAAGTGTAAACACAATAATGTGTGAGTTTCCTCGAAGCTCTACAAGTCGGAGTAAATCTTGTTCGTGAACGCTAAGTGCACATGGAGAGAGATAGGGCATGGTACAGAGTTTGAAACTCCGGTAGGAAGTTGGATCGTCAATCCTCAGATCCCTCTCGACCATCAAACTAAGGACTCCATTGAGAACCCCTCTTAACTGCCCAACCAACCAGGACACGTCATGGACCGAAACGTGGCCCCCCCTCTTATGCCCTGTCAAATGTCGTTCATTGGACCAAATTCGTTGAATGAGAGGCTACATGGAAAGAAATATGATAGTCCGAAGTCTCAGGACTCCGAAGGAACTTGACCAAGACTCTTCAAAGTCTGAAGACTCCAGAAGTCGCAAATGGCGAAGTAAATCTCAATTGTTGAAAGGTAGAGAACATGTGGCACCAGATCCTATAGTTCGGAGACTTGGCACTCTAGGGGATTCAAGATGTGGTGAGATGATAAACTCTGAGGCCCGGAGTTGCGAAGCAAAGGGATCCGTGGATCCGTGGATTTACGTGGACAGATATCAACTGTGATATCTAAAGGAAATTAGAAGGTTGTTTGTCTGGGGTTGATGTGGCTCACTGACGTTATCCAGGGTGACGTGGACCCACAACTAAGGTTCCACGTGCTACCAGGATATGAACGTTGTGCAGACCCCTTATTCCTATTAGAGCGTGACATATGTTACCACATTATGAGGGCACGTGTCACCCCTGGTCATTGCTACGTGTCAGCCTATGGTACGTGTTTGCCTTGCCAATGTGGTTGGTGATGTGACCGAGACTCCGGGAGTCCAGGACATCGAGACTCTGGAGGATTTAAGGTGTAGTATCGTAGAGGGACCGAAAGGCCCGAAGTTTGGAGCCACGTGGAAATCTTATAGTACTTTGGGAGTTCGAAGCTCTGGGATGTCTCGTGCATAGACAAAAGTGGCACTCTGCACCGAAGCACCGAACACTGAGTTATCCTTAGGCATATTCCCTAACGAGGAGGAAGCTTTTTCGTCGGATTTAATGGGGGATGGATCTCCACCATGGATACAAGAGAGTTGGGAACTCTGGGACATTGGAGAATTATGGATGGTACGTATGGGATGGGCCCACGTGGCCCTTGACTAATAGCATCTGAAGAGCTTCGGGAAGCAATAACTTGCAAACCAGAACTCAGATTTTAGTGTGGTGACGAGCGTTAGAAATCTCATGGCGAGCAGGAACTGATGAAGGTCCCGGAGTTAGGATTTGTGATAGTTAAGTAAAAATAAACTATGATGCCCCACCCCTTGAAAGAGTATTTAAGGGTTGGGTGTGTTACAAAAGGTAATGATCTTGTGGAAAAACAACTTGATAGGTTTCTGATTTCATAAAGGTTACTAGAGAATCAATAGAGAATGAAATATCGAGTGGTGGTTTGTGGAATTCTAGATCATATGCCAATTGTCCTTGAAATCGAGAAGAAATCCCATTGTCCTCCCTCTCCAATGAAATTTAACCATACATGGTTGCTAGAAGAAGACTTCAAAAACCTTGTAATATCTACATGGAAGTTGTTGGAGAAAATTGAGGAGCACTCTTTCATGCATCAATTTGCAAGCAATCTTAGCATGATCAAAGGAGAAATTTCTCATCGGTCCAAATGTTTTCATCAAAAATGTGACAAGGATATAAGGGAGGTAGAGGATATGATTGGTTCGGTGTTGATCAATGGCCATCGGAACAGGCTATCCCAAGAGGAAGAAGAAGTGAATTTAAATATGTATATGCAAAAAAAAAAAATACCTTTTGGATTTGGAGGAAGCCAAGTGGAGACTGAAAATTAGAGCCATCTCGCTAAAAGAGGGGGATGGAAACACGAAATTTTTTCACTCCTCTGCAAACAAAATAAAACGATCAACTCCATCTAGGATATTCAGGACTCTAATGGTAATGTGGTCTCCTCTTTCGAAGACAGTGCAGAAGCAGGTAAAAAAATATTCTCAAAATCGTTTAAAGTTCCTTCGGGATGCCCTATAGAATAAATCCTTCAGGTTATATATATTTTCCCCAAATCTATTTCAGAGAAGATGAATGCCTCTTTGCAAGAGGAAATATCAGACAAAGAAACATTGACTTCCCTCTCCTTGTTCCAAAAAGTAAAGATCCTTGGCCCTGATGGGCTCACTGTAGAATTCTGCCTAGATTTCTACAATCTCCTTGAGTCTAATCTCCTCAAGGGAGTTTTGGAATCACAAATATCGGATAAAGTTTAGGGATCTTTTAATGCTACTTTTCTAGCCCTAATCCCTCCAAAAAAGAGGCAAAAACCTTTCATGATTTTCACCCTATCTCTAGTTGTAACTTGATCTATAAACTCATTGCAAAAGTTATTGTCAATCACTTAAAACCCATCCTTAGTGAAACCATTTCTAAGGAGCAATATGGATTCTTGTATGGGCATCAAATTCATGATGCGGTGTCCCTTACTCAAGAGTCCCTCCACTCCATAAAAAACAAAAATAAATCACCCATTGTAATGAAACTAGATCTCTCTAAGGCCTATGTCAAAGTGAATTGGACCTTTGTTTGCCTTGCTCTTATCCAAATGGGTTTTAACATCAATTATGTTAATTGGATCATGGGCTGTATCAAATCCTCCTGCTTCTTTGTTCTCATTAACGAAGCTCCATCTGCCTTATTTAGATTATCAAGGGGCCTTCGAAAAGGCTATCCCTTATCTTCATTTATTTTTTTGTTGGTAGATGATGGATTGAGTAGGATTGTCACTCAAGACCAGAGAAGGGTTATCATTAAAGGATTGAAAGTCTCTCAATCAAAAATTCTAACCCACTTACTTTTCATTCACGATATCATTATTTTTGCGGTTCAACTCAAGAATTAAAAGCTTGGAAAGAAATCATAGACTCCTTTTGCAAAGCAACAAGAATACAAATAAATGTGTCTAAATCTATTGTGTTTACCAATGATCTCAAGATGCAAGATAAAGTGCACCTTCAGGACATGTTCCCTTATTTATGCAAGAGCATTGATGAAGGGTTGAAATATCTTGGATTTGTTTTAAAGCCAAATTCCTATCGATTTGAGGACTAGACCTGGATGATTAAAAAGATTCAGTCAAGGATCAGCTCCTAGTCTCATAAGTGGCTCTCAAGGGGTGGAAGGATGGTCCTTTAGAAATATGTCCCTAGTAGCATTTCGGTCTACTGGGCAACAATTGTGAAAATTCCTAAAGGTATTCTCTCTAGAATCAAAAAACTTTTTTTTCAATTCTTATGGAGAGGGAAAAGAGAAACACGAGGTACCCCCTTGGTCAAGTGATCACGTATTTCTACGCCAAAGGATTTAGGTGGATGGGGATTCTAGAACATCTTTTGGTTTTTCAAATCACTTGCAGCGAAAAGCATATGGCGTTTTATACAAAATGAGAATTAGTGGGGTAGAGTTTCGGCCTCTAAGTATTTTCCAGAATTTACAAAAGTGGAATAGTTAAGATCAACAAGGAAGTCAGGGGCAAATGGATCAATTGGATGGAAAGCAATGATGGAGGCATTCCCAATGATCGGTGAAAGATTAGCCTAGAAAATCCGAAATGGAAAGGTAGTTTGGGTTGGAGAGGACCCGTGGGCAGGATCAAGGATGGGATACCATCTTTCAGACAATCTAATAAAGGTGTTGCACACAAGAGAGATTTTCTCTATTTGGGATGCTTGAGCTGGAGATATAGATTTCGTTGGGGCACTAAGTGGAAAACGATGGAAATATTGGAGATGGATGATAATTTTAAGGAAGAATGGTCGATATACATTGGAGCACTATCCTCCAATTTCATCCTTCTGGACGAAGAAAAGATGGATTCCTTAATCTGGGAAAGGAATGAGAAAATAGGTAATTATACATCTAAGCATGGCTACCATTTGATAGCATCAAGAGAATTTAAGGGCGAAAAGAAATGGTGGTGGTCCTTCTTATGGGGTTTGAATGCACCAACAAAGATGAAAATATTTGGTTGGCTAGTACTAGAAAACAAAGTGCTCACCCGAGACAATGGAATTATGCAAGGTTGAATAGGTCCCATTCGTTGTTCACTATGTAAGCAACACTCATAAACCTCTCAATATCTGTTTGTCTCATGATTTTTCATTCGTCAAGTAACGACAGAAGCAGCAATATCCCTAAAGATAAATTACCAGCCTCCTTTAGACAGAGAGTTTTGGGAATGGGTTAAAAATTGGATCGAAGATGTAAGAATCGAGTCGCTTCAAGCATGCCCTTTCCTTTTAATTTACTTTATTTGGTGGGAGAGGAACATGTGTATTTTTCAGGAAAAACTATTGCCTCCATTGGTTATTGCAAGTTTAGTTTCAAAGCTCTCTTGAGAATTTTTGTTAAGCCCTAATATTGGCTCAGTACCCCTTAATTGGGGCATATTATATTAGTAATGTTATTTTATTTATGTTGGCTTTAGGCCATTAGTTGTAATTAT
>CBVK0101103063.1:0-29677 GCA_900067695.1 Picea abies | reverse complement strand
TCATAATCAACTAGCTCATATGCTCCTTTTTCCAAAACTTTGCTAACAATGTAAGGCCCATGCCACATTGGTTCGAATTTCCCAGCTCCTAAGACGTCTTTATGTTGTTCATACAGAAGAACAAGATCTCCTTCAGAGAAGACACAAGGTTTGACATGCTTGTCATATTGTTCCTTAACATGTTTCTTCTGGGCTTCTATTACAAGAGTAGCGTCACGACGAGTCTCGTCTAATCGCATCAGATACAACAGATGTTCCTCTTCGGCAGAAGTATTAGGTAAGATCTCTACAGCTAGCTTCAAAGAAGGTATTTCGCATTTTATTGGCAGAATGGATTCCATGCCATAAACTAATCGAAAAGGCGTAAATCCTGTAGCAGATTTAATAGATGTCCGATACGCCCACAATGTCGAAAAAAACATCGTGTGCCAGCTAGTTTTATGGATTCCTATCATCCATCGAATCATAGTTATAAGAACTTTATTAATTGCTTCAACCTGGCCATTAGCCTGTGGATAATAGGGTGTTGAGCTATCATGACGAAGTCTCAACTTCTCTGTAAGTTCAGACATCATATAATTCCTAAAATGACTACCGTGATCGGTAACGATAGCCTGAGGAACACCAAAACAAGTGATGACATGGTTGAAAAGAAATAACATTGCAATCTTTCCATTATTATCGAATGTCGGCATCGCCTCGGCCCACTTAGTAAAATAATCAATAGCTACAATAATATAACCATGCCCCCCGGCCGAGTGAGGGTGACATGTCATGAAATCAATGCCCCATTTTGCAAAAGGACCTACTGAGACCACAGGGATGAAGGGGAGCAGGATGCGACCGAATCTTCTAATTATAGTTCTGGCAGGCATGACACTTCTGAATAGTAGTAATGCAGTCATTGAATAAGGTAGGCCAAAAATATCTTGCACATAGGATCTTCTGGGCAGTAGCATACCCAGACATATGACCACCACATGCTCCTGAATGGCAGTCATTCAAATCTTTCTAGCTTCGTCAAAAGTCAAACAACATCGAAAGACAGAGTCAATGCCTCGACGGTAAAGAGTATCGCCAAGGATAATATAATGACGTGCTTGATAACGAACGCGACGTCGTTCGGCGCTAGACAAAGCAGGATGCAAAGTTTGAGTTTGGAGATATATAATGATATCTCCGTACCAAATATCGTCAGTACTGATAAGGAAAAGTGATTCGTCAGGTAACGAATCGACTGCTACTTTTTCTGTGGCAGTGTGGGGAAAATCACAAATTAACTCAGCGAAAACTAAGAATTTCTTCGACGTGGCACGATTGAATTCCAAGTCGAACTCCTAGAGAATGATAATCCACTTGGAGTACTTGCCCCCTAGCAATTGACGTGTCAAAATATACTGCATGGGGTTACAATGTGAAATCACTGTAGTTTTCCTGGAGAGAATATAATGACGAAAACGTTGAACTACTTGAACAGTAGCCAAAGCCAGTTTTTCAACATGTTGGTACTTGATTTCCATCGAAGTTAGACTCCGACTAAATTAATATATAACATGTTCATCGTGTGCATGATCCTCCTGAACGAGGACCATGCCGATAGTATATTCGGAAGCAGCTAGATAAAGAAAGTAATCCTGACTATAATCAGGGGGAAAAAGAAGAGGAGCTTTCGTGAGGGACAACTTTAAAGCTTCAAAGGCGTTGTTAGCAACCTTATCCCAGACAAACTCTAAACCTTTCTTTAGAAGACATGTAAAACCCCAAGTAATCTCAGCGTAATTCAGGATGAAGCGACGAAGAAAGTTTGCTTTTCCCTGCAAACTTTGTAACTGGCGCAGTGAAGAAGGAAGAGGGAGATTAAGAATCGCCTCAAGCTTAATAGGATCGACCCGGATCCCCTGACGTGAAACAATGAAACCGAGAAGACAACCGGACTCTACGCAAAAGATGCACTTATGAGGGTTTAGACGAATGCGATAGAACCGACAATGAACGAAAATTGCTTGGAGGTGATTAGGGTGATCGACTCGGTGTAAAGAATGAGCTGGCAAATCGTCCAAATAAGGTTGAACGATATGCTTGATATCGTGAAACGCATAAGATATAGCATGTTGAAACGTAGCAACTGCGTTCTTGAGACTGAAGGGAAGTTTTCGGTAGGCAAAAGTACCCCAAGGACAAATAAAAGCAGTTTTATGTTGGTCCTCAGGAGCGATGTTAATTTGATTATATCCAGAGAATCCATCCATGAGAGAAAAGATTTCGCTACCGGCACAGTCATCGACGATATGGTCGACGAAAGGGGTTGGAAAGTTGTCCTTTGGACAGGCTTTATTAATATCTCTGTAATCAACACAAACACGTATACTACCACCTTTCTTATCAATCGGTATGGGGTTGGAAACCCATTCTGTCAGAGCCACGGGATAAATAAAACCGGCTTTGAGAAGTTTTTCAACTTCGAGTTTGATGGCTACGGATTTACGTGGATGGATAGGACAGAGGCGCTGCCAGACTGGTTTAGCTCCCGGGTATGTCTTAATTTCATGAACAACAATAGAAGGGTCGATACCTGGCATCTCTTCATAACTCCAGGAAAAGATATCACAAAATTCCTTGAACAAAGCAGTATAGGTGACAATTTCCTCTGGGGTACACAAAGCTCCAATATGAACATTTTCAACAATCCCAGGTTTAACTGAAATATCAATGGGTATTGTGGGAGAAATATTACTGAGGTTCCCTTCCGCAAACACATCATGTGTAGATCCGGGAACAGTCGATATAACAACAACGGTCGACGGAGTTGAAATCCGCTGGTAATTCTCGAGAGTGTGTTGTTCCAAAAACAGTATGGAACGATGATGTCCATCGTCCCAAGGTGTATCGGCCATGATGGACATGATCATCTCATCAGTGGGAAAGATCACATGGAAAGGATCGATAGACAACTCCTCAAGAGAGGGTGTAGAAGGTGTTGTCGATTGAATCGCATGATAAGAAGACTCAACCAGACTTAACAGCATGACGTCGCCAAAATGAGCATGATCTCCAGGATCAGGGACTATCCAAGGGTCAAAATACACTGGAAGTTCATAAGGAACAACAGATATCATATTAATCAAAGAAACGTATGGGCGTAGAATATCAGGTGGTGGTGGTATGGGAAAAGTACCCATTAACGAAGAGTCTTTTAAAAGACCGACTCCAACATTCTCATAACCTAGTGGGGTTTTAGCTATAAACGGCACATTTCCAGTGCGAGTATCGGAATTAAAGAAGGCAAGTTGATCAACCGTAACGATCTTCCCTTAATGGGGAAAACGGACTACATGGAACAGTGTTGACACAACAGCTCGCGTAGAATCTACCCAGCTACGGCTAAGAAGAAGATTATAATCTAGAGGAGCATCGAAAACTTCCACTTCAACTTGGATGGTCTTACCTTCGAGAGTAACCGACAATGATGGAAGAACATCGTAAGGCTTAAAACCCAAGCCATTGAAGGCTTTCAAAGTATTTTGTGATTCAGTTAATAGAGGAGAGCCAATGGCTTTCCAACAAGTAAAAGACATTACACACGTAGAGGCACCCTCATCAACAACAGTTCAACAAATGTTCTTGTCGGAGACAATAACTTGTATCTAAAATGCAAGTTGTGGGGGTAATCTTGGAACATGGTCTTCTAAGTCAAAGACTATCAAATTCATATCTGTAGGATCGATTCCACCTATGTCTTTCAACAGAGCCCTTCGTTGTGCAGGACAAGACTGAAGGACTTCAAGGGCAGACATCGCTGAAGGTGCTTGGGCCAGATCTTCGACAATGCTATAGTTCTGGGCTGCATGAGCATGAGGATTGAATGCTGACTTCTTAATGAAATCTTTCGGAGGTCATAGGATTGTATCAAGGCTCGGTCGTTCGAGATGAAGAGGACCGTTCGTAGGTGGATTCGACGGAGAGGGTTGCACCAAATCAGGAGGTAAATCATCTACCTTCTCCTTAGATGAAGAATAGTCTTTGGCTCTAGTGGCGATGGCAACGTCATTGTTCTTAGAATCATCGGTGCACATAAAAACATATGATGTTGTAGAAGTAGATGGTTTGTCATGAATGACCAAGGAGGCCTGTTGCTGAGACGGGAAGGGTTGGGACAAGACTGCCAGCGTAGAGGGTTTGGGTGTTCCTTGAAGAAACTTATTAACCTCGGCGCATCTAGGACAATCCTTCATGCAGTGATCATCACCACAGATAAGGCAAGGGTAATGGGGCTTACGCTTATCCAAGTCTTTAGCAGGAGGGGTTTTGGTTTGTTCCTTTTGATTATTATTTTTACTCTCCTTATTCTTGCCTCTCCCTTTCTTTGATTTATTTTTACCGGTCGGTGTGGATTGAACCGCATTCACTTCAGAGGTTTTACCGACGGGAGGAGCAGGAGACAGAGCATTCTGAACATTAGAAGAATTGGATTTAGGGGTCGTAGTTGAAACAGAATGTGAGTGGGTATGAGCAGTACCAATCACACCATCAGCTGCATGCGAGGCAGCTAGAGCAGTTGAAGTGTTGGAAGTACCAGGACGAGGTAGTTCAGGTAGTAAGTCATATAGTGTTCCTGTTTGAGAATAAATGAGATCAAGATACTGAGCGTGACTGATAGCCTTCTCCTCTGTAACAACACCACCCATAGAAATATCTTTACCAATTTCGTTCACGAAATATTTCGTAAACCACTCTGCCAGTAACTGATCAGGGAGTTCAAGTTTGATGAGACGTCGTCTCCTTCTCCACTCATGTATATGGTCTGAGATGTGAGTACCTTTAGTTTGTTTAAAAGAAGTCAAGATCTCAGTGTCTGTATCGTAATGGATCGGTAACTTGTAATGTGTGAGAAAGGCCATAGCTAAGGTGTTGAAATCAGAAAAGAAACCTCGTGGCAATTCAATATACCACTTCGCAGCCAAACCGATAAGGGTTCGTTGAAAAAGACGAAGACAAATGGAGTCATCCATCAGAGAGTTGGATGAACACCATAAATGAAAAGTCATGACATGATTATTTGGGTCCTCTCACGGCTTGCCATCGAATTTTGGAATATCCAATGGAAGTTTAGCAGGGATAGCAGGCCATTGAGGAGAGTGACGAATAGGATCATTTAAAATCCTAGACAAATCTGGCAAATCCAAAGTAGCAAGGAAAGGCAACTGTCGGTTTACTTGCAGGTACTGATGGCTTTGGGGTGGAAGCCATGTTGGTAAACCAGTAGGACCATAAGAAGACTGTCCGTAGAGGGAAGGCCCTGGCTGACTCTGTGGTGGATGGATAGGATAGTAACCCCAAGGATTGTAACTTTGAGTTTGAGTAGGGACCTGGGGTTGAGTAGTCTGACCTGAACCCCAAATAGGATTAGTTACCCCCAGATAAGTTTGACCAACGGTAGGGACAAATTTCTGCCCCCCAGCATTTTGAGGAAATTTTTGTAGAAGTTGATTCCAATACTAGGCCAACTCAGGGGGTATATTTTGTCCAAAAGGTGAGGTTGGTCCCCCTACTATAGGTACAGTTCCACCCGGAAGTTGTGTGCCAACCGTGGGTTGCGTAGTAACTGTGTTGTGTCCGGGAAAAGGAAAAGGAACCGTACCACCCTATCCACCAACAGGAATCTGTGGGTTCGGTGCAACAGTTGGGATAGTACCACTAGGATTAGGATTACCAGAAGGAAACTGAGGGAGTGTCGGAATGAAACCGGGAATAGGATGCCCAGGAAAAGGAGGACCACTTGGAGAACCGGCTGGGGTTTGTGGAGGTGTTGGATTGGCAGAATTCAGCAATGCATTCAGCGCGTGGTAACCGGGTGGTAATGTTGGGATGACATCAGGAATTCACTGGGTATTGATAGGAGGAAGAGTAGTTGCAGTAATTCTGGGTTGGACACTCGTAGTATTCGCGAGATGGGCCATCTTGGGAGGAAGAAAAAAATGATAAGTGGTAGTCTCGGGTGTAGTCTCTGTCTCAGGAGACACAGGAGGGTTGATTTCGTAAACAGGGGGTGACTCTGTACTGAAAAGAACTCGACAGAAATTACCTGACCAAAAAGGATCTTGGCCTACTACACCGTGAGAAGGCCCAACAGTTGATTCAGAAGATGTAACAATGGTTTCTTCAGAAGGATTTACTCGTCCAACAGGTCATTCACCACAACGAATGCAATAGTCCTCTATAGTGTTGGTAACTCGAAATTCTTCTAGAGAATCAGTTCGTTCGACTAGTGGAAGTGGTGTGGTGACAACTGGAACGTCACTGGTTTCCCCGTGTGGTGAAGTAACCACAGGGACTTTAGTCTAATGGGGTGAACCCTCAAGTGTATCAGTAGGTTGAGGATCGTCCAGATGTTCTGGAGATAATCCTTTCATTCTACGAGAATGCCGCGGGGGAGTAGTTGTAAATAAGTGACAAGTTCCGCGAGAAAATTCCTAAGGTCAACTTCGAGAAATAAACAGCACTCACTAGTAAACAAAATCTAGGAAGAAATCACCTAGCAAACAATACCTTCTAATTTTGAAGCCACTAGTTGGTGATGAAATCCAACGTCGCAACAATGAGACGAGAAGGGGCGGGGCTAAGGTGGAAAATTTACATTGCGACCTGCTTAACAGACTTACGCCCTGGTGCAATCTCCCACACATAATCATGGGTATACCCTCCAAGGAGCCCGAGTGAGTTTGATCAACGTCAATTCCAGGTACCGTGAAGACTTTCCCTTCCACAGTCACCTTGGGTAAGAACCTAGAGAGATAGGCCACTAAGGTCACCACAAACAACAGTACAGCCTGGGGGAACAGTCATCAGTCCGATCCACACGCAAGGGCAGGGTATCTAGCCCGAAACCAACTCAAAGGCTTCCACTCATAATTGTGGGTATACCTCAGAGTGATCCCCGTAATATGTGCAATCTCTACACTGATGTCAACAAAGCAGGGTTAGTAACTCTGCCAACACCAATGCGACCTAGTGCTTGACCCTTGTGTTAGAAGGGCGTCCCAGGACAATATGTTTCAAATGGAATTTAACACTCCCTAACTCAAGATTCTATTGTGTGTTTTTGAGCTTTTGGAGAGTGTGTCTCTCTTCCTACTCCAAAGCACTAGCCTAGCTAAATGTTGGTGTAAAAGAGCCCTAGAAAAGAGTTACTAGATAGATTTTAAGATTACGCAATGTTTTTAAAAGCTGTTGTTTACTCAAAGGTAACGGAAGTGCAACTCATGGTGTATGACTCTGACCCAAATAATGCAAGTATAATGATGAAATATAATTCTTTTCATTCCATGAATCCTAGTTATGGGAGAGAGAATATATTCCAAATCAATTTCAATACTACAATGCAACTGCAATGCTCAATTTCCTTTCAGATGCCAATACAAACAATCATTTATCGATGAACAATTTCTATATGTCTTTTTCAAATAGTTCAACAAACTCTTAAAACTTTCATTTTCAATGTCTTTGAAAAGGCAAAAACAAAATCTTGAAAGAAAACGTGTTGTTCACTTTCCAAGAAGAACTCTAATGAATGAGAAAAGAAAATCAAACCATCAATAATCAAACAATAACAACCCAACCAAAACTTTCAACGAAAGTAAAAAGAAAAGCAAACCAAGGAGTTCCTCAATGCAAATGAAAAATGTCCTTTTGAACCAACAAGCAAACGAGAAACACCAAACACTCAACTCTCAACCAATCACTGGTTCTCAGCCAGTCAGACACACTCAACTCCAGGGATCCGAGAGAATGAAAATGCCAATTAAAGCCAAGAAATGAAAGTCAAGCTAGAAAGGCAAGAAAAAACCTTGAAACCCTAGATCAGTTCAAGCAAGCAAACTAAAGCAAGAAATATGTAAGTCAATGATCTAATAAGCCAAAAAGATGTAATTCAATATAACTGAGCAGTTGAAAAAGTCAAAACTCACTTTCAAAAATTTCAAAAATCTTGCTCGCAGGCAAGTAGTGTAACACAGTGCGAGAAGATAGTATTCTCGCAGGCCACCTTAATGCAAAGTGCGAGGTCTTCGAACTGGACTCTATATGCAGAGTGAAAACTCTCTTGGTTCTTGCAGGCTGTAAATGCACACAGTGCGAGAACTCCTGAAGATAATGAAAATTTTTTAAATGCAAGCAAAATTCAAACTGGCTTATAGACCCAAAAGGTCCCTCAAGATATCCTGAGGACTTAGAGACTAACAAAACAAGAGAAAAAAGGAACCAGAGCAAATGGACACAAAAATTACAAAAAACCACCAAAAAAATGGGATAAGTTCCCCAGTGGAGTCGCCAATTTTGTTTCAGGATTAATCCGTAAGTGTGGACACAAACCGATCTCCCTAGATCCACCTGGATCTAGAACAAAACAGGATAGAATAATACTCTTTCCCTAGATCTAGACTATCGAATGAACTAAGAAGTAAGGATCATGGACATACCTTATGAACGCTTTCCCTAGATCTCTATTGTTCCAAGCTTCACTCCAATGCTCTTGTCCCATCCAGATCACAACAGTACAAACCAATCGAAGTGAAGGAAGATCAATATATTCAATAGCTAGTCTATACATATGATCAAGGAGTTATGTAATAAAGTGACATCATCTTTATGGCAAAGGGACATATTACTGTATTAAATTGATAGAAAGTGAAACTTACAACCTAAGCCTTGATGTTGTAGATCTCCTTTTGATGGCTCCTAGCTCTGACACACACACTTGCTCATGCATGAAGAAAATCAACCACCTTTGATGACCTTGTTGTTGTCTCTAGCTGTTGTAGCATCAGTTCTCCATACAGTCTTGCCCTAATTCTCTAATCAAATCTCTTGCTAGTTTGCTTGTTCTTATTCTTATTAACCCTTTCCATGAGCAATATCCTTAATATATAGGAGAAGATAGATTAGTTACTTGGATAGGAAATGATCCCAAGATATCTGGAAAACCAGTACTTTTCCAACCATTCGAATGCCAACTCATCCTTCTAGAAGATTCCCTTCTAGAAGGCTCGAGAACTTTATCTTTTTCCTCTTTAAGAAGATATTCGCACCCTAACTATTAGGTACAGTGCAAACCCCTCACACTCCATCTTAATGCAGCCTACGAGAATTAGGCATTATCGCAGGCAAATATATAGGTAGCCTGTGAACATTCTTTAAAAGCATGATTTCTGGAAGCAAACAAATGTAACTTTTCTAAGGAAAGTGTTCTTAGTGAAGAGCTTGATTTTCCATCATCATAACATCATCATAACATCATCACGATGAACAAAATTGTGGATAACAAATAGTCATGTTCAAGATTATGGGTCTACCTTTGATCAAAGGCACTGACTCTAATACCAATTTTTGGAAATATAACTGAGAGGGGGGGGTGGATCAAATATATATAAGCTTGAAACTTTTCCTATTCTTTTTCTTTTTCTTTCTAGATTATTATTTAATGTGTTGTTGATAACTTAACATCCATAGATATACAATATTTTATCAATCACATAGAATACACAAAGACACTGCTTTTCATGAGGAAACCCATAAGGGTGAAAACCTCTTCTTCTTAGGATGTCAATCAAGATCCAAATTTCATGTATTCACAGTCTTTGAGCTCCAACTCAAATATGATGCTACAACCTCTGATAGTAAGCTACAAATTGCAGAGAGCACCAAATCTCATATTTCTCTAGCACCAACTAAATGGAAGCACCAACTCCCAGGTTTCTCTAGCACCCACTAGATGGAAGCACCAACTCCCATAATATCTTCTAGCACAAACTAGAATTTAGAGGACTGCAATCCTCCCTAAAACTACCCTACCACCCTAATTGAATCTTACAAAAATTTACTTACATGATCTGTCTCTGATATGGTATGTTATAGTTCCATGTCTCCTCTGCCTCTTCCAACTTCTATTACTCTATTATGCTTCTATACTCTTCTCTTTCTCTTGTTGTGCACTCTGATACCTCTATTCAAATTCTCTTCTTCCTTTATACTCTGTGTTGTCTTTGCATGCTATGTGTTGCACCTCCAATCCCCAGTTCAAGTCCTATACATGGTCACATTCTAATCACATGCATAGCTCTTGAAAAAACACAAAGACTTCTCTGTTCTGTATGTCTTTCTCACCCAAATCCTTTTTCAGATCATCATCACAACTCTTCATATTCTCTAGTGGTTATATTGAATTTGTTCATCATCAGTGGTCGTTATCCAAATATTATTTGTCTTCTCTGGCATTTGTAACTCTTTGTCTTTTCTATCAGTTACAACTAGTCATTTTTTGTTTCTTTGGCTTCTAAGCCCCTTCCTTCACATGACCATCGAGGGTGACTTGGGGCCAAGTACTTCAGGACTTCACACCTAGTGAGGACTAGCTATGTTATCGATATGACCTTGGGAGATGATCCCATGTGACCATGCGATTGTGGGCGCATCCAAAGGTGGTTTGAAATAAAACTACTTTTTTCCCCACAATTTACCTCGAGCCTCCACATGTCCTTTCTCCAAAACCGTGGTTTCAATTGCAGCCCACCCTTAACTTTTTAAAGTTAGTGCACATTCAATCCCCATAATGCAGCAGGACCTTTGATCTCATGATCTTGATGGTTCTCTTGAACGAATGATTCAAATATATCCTCTCAAGTCTATGGATCATATCTAGCCTTCCTAAATAAACGACTGTGATTTACTTCATGAACTGGTCTCCGGGAGTTTCAAATCTCAAACCCTTCTTTTCTCCGTACGCCAATATTCCAGAGTTGATGATCTACAAACACATATCCTTCTAAATCTATGATCAGGATCTCCTCCACGAGTTCGTCCTTCCGGACTTTCAATTCTCAAAATCTCATTTCTTGTGTACGTCAATCTTCCGAAGTTGATGATCTGCAGAAACATGTCCTCCTCAATTGACGACTCTACCTCTATTTCAATAATTTGAACTTTCAACCTGATCAATGGTTCTATGGCCCCTTTGTCGATCAACAATCAACATGTCCTTCAGGTCTCTAGACTTCTGAAATCTCAAGTCTCAAACTTTAGTTCTTCTCAAAGTGTGCATATTATTGCCATGTGTCCTCTTAGATCGGACGGTTGAGGGTTACTTCGGGTCTTTACCTGAAGTCCACAAGATTACACCAGATATTTTCTGGATCAGACAACCAAGATTCAATTTGGACGATATGACGCTTGATATCTTCTTTGGATGATCTGATGATTGAGATCTACTTCGGATGATTCGGTGGTTGAGAATTTATTTCGGCTCTCCGAGATTTGGTAATTTCAAGTCTCAAACCGAAACTCTCGAAGTGATTTCTCTGGAGCTCACGATCTGTCACCACATATCCCTCTGGATATGATGGTTGAAATTTACTCTGGCTCTCCAACTCTCCGGGATTCAGGGATTTAAAATCTCAAACTTTGCTTCCTTCTGAACTCATGGTCTAATGACACGTATCTCTCGACGATCAATGAGCCAGATTCTCCTCTTGGTGATGAGAAGTCTCAAATTACTTTGGATATTTCACCTCCTTTCTATCCATGAACTTCTGGAGTTGTGGATCTTGTACCACCTATCCTCCTTGATGATTGACGGTCCCAAACTACTTTGGGACTTCATAACTTTGGTAATTTCTCTCTCTTGTGTGCACAAAGCCTTAAGGCTCGTGCACCTTGTTTCGATCAGACGATTGTTTGTCCTCTGTGCTATGATCCTATGGTCACTGAAATCCTCTCTCCTGAGCTTCTGATCTCCATGACTTAGAATGTTTTCTAAGTGTTAAAGGGTCTCAAACTTTTCTCCTCCTATGAGTCTATCTCTTGGACCTCATCTGTACTTCTATAAAATGCTATCTCTTATGAAATTTCTTGTCTTCTACTCTCTCGACTTCTTAAAGAGTCACTTTGACACTTAGTCAAATTGTGGATCTATGCACTCCTTGCAACAGATTATCATGCAAGGTTTCATTGTTGTTATTTCCATCAATGACAAGCAAACTCTTCCTATAAACATGCCAACAACTATGTTCTGTTGTCCCAGACCATTCCAATGATTGCTTCCTTGATCAATTCTGAGCTTTGATCAGAAAGTTATGGTCCTTTAGAACTTGTGTTTTTTCTCTGATGCACTCGTCTAGTTGATCTCTTTCCTTTGAGAGAAAATACTCTTAGTTATTTTTTGGATTCTATAAAAAAGTTCCTAGGTTTTTATTCCCTCTTCTAATGTAGGTCTGTACCACACAAAACCCATGGTCTTCCTTCCTAGCCCCTTTTTCCTTCTTTAAATTTTTTTTTGGGAATTTAGCCCCTTTTATTTGGCCCCCAATATCATGTGACCACATGCTATGAACCAATGCTATAAGATAGGCTCTTATCCGGAGCCTTGGGATCTTTGGGACTCTATAACTTTGTGCTTCATAAGCTCTTTCTAATTCATGCCTTATTTCTCCCACACGTCGAACTGGTGAATCCTTTTACAATACATCTTCGGAGCTTTGAGGCTCCATTGCTTCAGAGCTTCAGGCTTTAGAGGTTATTACAAATTCCACATTGATCTCTCCCAAATGATGGAATAAAGAACCATCAAGGTCTAGTCAACATCCATGTACCAGGGTGCTATGTCATAGAAAAATAAGGAGTAGACATGTGGCTCAATCCCATGGCTGACACGAGTCACATATTAATTGGGCACAAAGGGTCCTTGAAAATCTAGGAAAATAATGACAAGTGGCACGTATCTTATGTGTCCATGTCACGCCAAGTGACATTGACAGATTACATCACCTTCGTGACTTTGCAACTTCAGGAATTCGAGGATTCTTCCTTCACCACCCATTATTTCCTCCGAACGCCAAACCGATGAAGTACTGAACCGATGTCTCTTTGGAGCTTTGGCGCTCTAACGCTTCAGACTTCGACAGATTTCACAACTAAACTCAACAATTATTCCAAATTCTGAACTAGTGAACTAGACCACATCACTCCTGGTGATGTCATCATGTCATGTCACTTCAACACTCCAGAGATTCGGGCTTCGAAAGATTCCATAACTTCTTCCAACATTTCCTTTGAATGCCAATTTTTTGAAATTCTGAACCTTTTGAGGTCCACTTAGTACAATTGTTTTCAATTAAGGTGGTGACACATGGACCCATTGTCAAGTGACATGTGTTGGATTTATATTGGTACAACATGGCCTATCAAAATTACAAAATCGGATGACATGTGGCATGCCTAGAGGAGGTCCACGTCACCCCAAGTGATGTCATCATGCCACATCACAATTTGTTCTTCAACACTTTAGGCTTCAGGAGATCCCACTCTAGCAAACACCATAACTCCTGAACACCAAATTTTTGAACATGTTAATCTGTGGACACACATCTTCGACAATGGATGGTCTGAATTTACTTCATATTTCAGGATTTCGAAAGATTTAATAGCCCCATCACTCAATTCATCTGAACGATGAATTTTTGAACCTTTTAAATTTTCAAGGTCCATGTAGTACAACTTTTCAGGTCAATCATGTGTGATTATTATGATCCAAAACTTAAATTGAAAAAAGTGATGTCTTCAAACATATTTTATTAATTCTTCTCATGGCCAATTAAAAATTTTAGTGACCTTGTGGAATGGTGAAACTTTGGAACTGTAATCTCGAATATTTTTCAATGTAACTCTTTTTTGCAATAAATAACTATGATTTCTACAATTTGGATTCATAAAATCCCTCTGATCATATCAATAAAATCTCTCTTATGGTTGAATTGCAACAATATTTGAAGTTGATTGGGTAACGAGCTAAGAAATAAACCATCAATGTCTTGATGCGCCTTATCATACTTTTCAATCCTTTTCTTTACGCTCAAAATAGAAATTTGTTTGCCATTACCAATCCCAAAGAAGAAATGGGAAGTGATAACCATTGACTTTATAACTAAATTTCCCATGACAAAAAAAAAATGATTCAATCATGGTAGTGGTTGATAAACTGACAAAGGTTGCTCATTTTTTCCTATGAAAACAACACATACGTCAACTAATATTGTAGAAATTTACATGAAGGAAATCTCTAGGTTGCATGGGATACCTAGGACAGTTGTCTCAGATAGAGACACAAAGTTTACTTCAAATTTTTGGAAGGGATTATTTAAAGGATTTGATAGAAATTTGAACCTTAGTACAACATACCATCCACATTCAGATTGGAAGACCGAGAGGTTCAACTGAGTAATTGAAGACATGTTGAGAATGTATGTGATGGATAAGCCATTTAAGTGGGAAGATTACTTACACTTGGTTGACTTTTCCTATAATAATGGTTATCAAGCTTCATTGAAGATGAGCCCATTTGAGGCCTTGTATGGTAGGAAATGTAGTACTCCAGTGAGTTGGGACAACCCAACATATAGAGTAGTACTTGGGCCAGAGTTGCTCAAGGATATAGAAGACCAGATGGATAAGATTAAGAAGACTTTAAAAGAAGCTCAAGATAGATAGAAAGTTTATGCAAATAAGAATAGGATATCAATATAATTTAAAGTGGGGGAGCATGTTCTTTTGAAAGTGAATCCTGAGAAGAGCTATTTGAATTTGGGTAGTTGTACAAAGATAACAACCATATTTTGTGGTCCATTTGAGATATTGGGAAGAATAGGGCTAGTTGCATACATTATTGCATTATTGACTTCCATGAATGTGCATAATGTATTTCATGTCTCTTTGCTAAATATGTACATGATCCTAACCATGTTATTGATTGGAATTTGATTAAGGTAGAGACAGAGGGAGACTTTCATGTCAAGCCTGTGTGGATATTGGACAAAAAAGTAAAAATGATCTGGAATCGAATTATAGAGTTGGTAAAAGTTCAGTGGACCTGCTATGGTCCTGAAGATGCTACCTGGGAGCATGAAGATTCCATGTGGGCATAGTACCCGCATCTTTTTGAATAAATTTTGGAATTTTGATTCCTTTCTTGTATATGCACTGAGGATAGTGCCAAAATAAGGGGGAGGGGATGTAAGACCTTGGGTTTTGAGCCCCATATTAAATAATGTATTTTGTTAAGTTTTGAGAGGCCAGAGTGCCAAAACAATTAAGAGTCTAATATGCCCAATAAATCTAATGTTTTGATCATTATTATTAATAAATACATCGATGGTTGTTAGACAGACAACAAATAGAGTTATATGGGGATATGATTCTTCTGTGTCTGGATGTGAGATTCAGCTGTCTAGATCACTCCTCTGCAGCTGATCTAATGGATGCCAACGATCCTCCTCCCAAGATTTCAATTTCTTCCTAACTTGGAAGATTTATAATGTTTCAAAGGTTGTGACCTTTGATTCTTCTTTTGTGAGCACTATGACTTTGGTCTGACCTGCGTTCTGAACATGTTGTCTTCCTTGAGCTTTGGGACTTGGAATCTGTCCACTCATGCACACTCCTTGTGCTATCTCTTCTAATCTTTCAAATTGACTTAGATTCTCCAAAAGGACTTGGCCCTTCTTCTCCATTAGAATATTTTTGGAACGCTTGACACACGTTTTTTCTTGACCTCCTGAGTTTTCTGATATCTCTCCACCTTGGAAGATTTATCCGCTTTCAAAGGTTCCAAACCTTTGTTCTCCTGATGAATTCATCTCTAGAATCTCGTCAACACTTGATAAAAGTTTCATCTCTTCTGAGCTCCTATCCTTGGAAGGATTTCGATCTCCCACGCACACCTTGCATTCTCGGGATTTCGAATAACTCAATTCGAAGGATTTTCTTGAAAAGAAAATGCTTCTCTCCCACATGGCATTATTCTACACTAGTTCTTTGAATATTCTTGGCTTCTAGATGTTGTGCACACCATGCACCTGGTATGATTTTCTCTGAATTTCTCTAAGTCAATCCGAGATTCAGTCGATGCACTCCTTGCATTGAGATGCACACCTTGCATACAAGTATTAGAAGAGAGATTGAAACTCAACAAGATTTATCATGAACTCATACAATCAATGTCTCGAACAAACATACATGAAATGAATAAAAATAAACCATACACACATAGAATAACATTCATTCAATCACAGATGAATTGAACACAGTCCAAGGATTTGAGACAATTTATGTTTGTTCTATTCATTCATGAAAAACCAAAATACATAGTGTTTATGATACTCTACTCTGCTCTACTGATCTTTCTATTCTGTCTATCCATTCTAATCTCATACATCTTCTTTGATCTTCTATTACAATGCAACAATGAAAAACTTTCTAAGGACCGCTTTACAATCTCTCTCGTCTTGTTATGAAATCTATCATTTCAAATTCAAAGCTATTACCTACTCTTTCCTATTAAAATAACTAGTAGTTATTGCCAGATAGATTCCACACTCCATATATGTATTTTCTCACAGTCCTTCCAGACTTTACAAACAAGTTACAGTTTAAAATTTTGTTTTAAAAAATATCTCAACAACCGATTAAATTTTGAGTTAAATGCTTGATTTGAAATTCTAGCATTGTTGAGATGCCATTCATGTGCCTCCATGCATGTGTTGTTGACTTTGAAGGTGATTCTCCTGCATCATACTCCTCTGGTTAAATTTTTTCATGGACTCCTATCCATGAGCTCCTGCACTATCTTTCCATGCTTCAGAATATCAGGTTTTGTGACCCAATTTGCATCTTCCATTGGATGATATTTCCACTTCACTAAGTATTTGAGATATGTTTTCCTCCTGGTTTTCTTTCCATCCCCCTGTTTAATGATTTTCTCCATATGAGGTTTTTCTGCTGTGGGCAATTTCTATTCCCACTAAATTTCTTTCTGATCATATGATTCTCCTGCTTCATCTCTCCTATAAGGATACAAGTCTGCAACATTGAATATCGACAATATCCTAACATTGTTTGGAAACTCAATCTCATAAGCATTGGCTGCGAATTTTCTGAGAATCCTGCATGGTCCTATCTTTTTCATATTTAACTTGTTGTGTGTTTCCCTTCGGAATCTCTCTTTTCTCAAATGAGATAAAACTTCATCCCCAACTTCAAATTGAACTTCTCTCCTCTTTTGACCAACTCTTCTCTTGTATTTCTAACTGTTTTCTTGTAGTTTCTCTCTGACTTTGTCATGAAGTTTCTGCATTTCTATTGAAAAATCCTCTTCTATGACACTTCTGAACTCATATTGATTCAAATATCTCAACTTTGTAATCCCCCTTGGTTTTATACCATACACAAGTTCAAATGGAATTTTTCTTATGCTCATGTTCACTGAACTATTGAATGGAAATTCTGCTTGTGCCAATATCTGATCCCATTGTCGACCTTTCTCAGTGACTAAACTTCTTAACAAGTTTCCCAGACTCATGTTTACTACTTCAATATTTCCATTTGTTTGAGGGTGATATGTTGACCTAAAGGACAATTTCGTCCCTATCCTCTTCCATAGATTCCTCCAAAAGTGTCCTACAAATTTGGTGTCACTTTCTGAAACTATGCTTCTCGGTAATCCATGTAGTCTCACTACTTCTCTGAAAAACAAATTGGCAATGTGTGTGGCATCACTTGTCTTATGGAATGGTATGAAATGTGCCATTTTTTAAAATCTGACAACCACAAAAAATATGGAATATCTACCTTTTCTAGTTCTAAGCAATCCAAAAACAAAATCCATACTGATTACATCCCATGACCATTATGGAATTGGTAATGGTTGATACAAACCAGTGTTTTTTTTTCTTCCTTTTACATACTGACAAATTATGCATTTGTTCATGAAAATTTTCACATCTTCTCTCATACGCAACCAATAATACGACTTACTCAGTTGTGCAAATGTCTTATCATGACCAAAATGTCCAGCTAAACCTCCACTGTGTTTCTCTTTCAGTAGGTTGTCTCTCATTGAGAATTTCTATATGCACTATTGGCTTCCATTGAAAAATCATCCATATTGGATCAAATATTTAGTCCATGGGCTTCTGTCTCCATACAAAGGATTTTTGCATGCCTCATAAGATTCTTTGAAATCTACATCTTCTTTATACATCTCCTTGAGGTGTTCGAACCCCAAAGTCTCCACCTGGAATTCCTGTACAATCAAACTCCTCCTTCTCAAAGCATCTGCAACTTTGTTAGCAATTACAACAATGTGTTTAATAGAAAAAAGTAAATTTTGCATAAATTCTACCCATTTTGCATGTTTATAATTCAACTTCTCTTGCCTAGTAATAAATTGCAAAGCTTGATTATCACTGTACAAGACAAATTCTTTAGGAATTAGATAGTGCCTCCATTTTTTCAAAGATTGAATCACTGCATAAAATTCCTTATCATACGTGGAATATTTATTATTGGAGTCATTCAGTTTCTCACTAAAATAAGTAACTGGCCTATTATATTGACTCAAGACTACTCCAATGGCTAATCCACTTGCATCGCATCTCACCTAAAATGTTTTTCCAAAATCTGGCAAGACCAGAATTGGCTGCTCTATGATTTTCTCCTTCAACACTTTGAAACTTTTTTCAGCTTCTTCTTTCCAACTGAAGGACTTGTGTTTCTTCTTCACAGTGTCCAACATGGGTGTACATACACCACTGAAATTTTTGATAAATTTTCTATAAAATATTGCTAACCCATGAAAACTTCTTAATTCAAATATATTGCTCGGGGACGTCCATTCTTTGATCACTCTCATGTTTTCTGGGTCCATCTTCAATTCATATGAAGAGATTACTGTTATCAGACAAATTGGTAAGTGCAAACATGAACATATCTCCCTAGATCCACCTGGATCTAGAACAAAACAAGACAGGGCACTACTCTTTCCCTAAGTTGTGACCATTGAATCTACTAGCAGAGAGAAACAAGTAACATACCTTTAGATCACTTCCTTAGGTCTCTGTTTTCCCTAGTTCGATCCAGTGATCTTGTGCAATCAAATCCAAGACAGCACAAACCAACCAAAGTCAAGATAACAAAGTATATCCAAAATTCAACCTATGCATATGATCAAGGAATTACACAATAAAACAATAATGGTTTTATGGGAAAGGGACATGCCTCCATATCATATTATATGGAAATAGAAGATTACAACCTGATCGCCTTGATGTCGCAAGATTCCTTTCAGTGGCCCTTGGTTCCAACACACACACATTCTATGATCATATGAAGAAGATCTAGCCCAGCTTGATAGGTCAAATGGGAGCTCCAAGCTCTTATTCAAGAAGAATTCCTCACACAATCCTTTCACCAATTCCTCATTCAATCTCGCTTAACCTTTTCCATGAGAAACCTTTCAATATATAGGAGAAGGAGAGATGGTTACATGGATGAGGATGATCCCACCAAATTAGAGAAGTCAGTAGGATGCCAACCATATGAATGCCAAATCATCCTCTAGAAGATCCCCTTCTAGAACCCTCGAGACTTCTTCTTTTCTCCAAGCTTAAAAACAAGTTCGCACCCTGCCTATAGAGCAGCTTGTGAGCAATTTGTAGCCTAGTTATGGGTAGCCTGCGAGAATCAGACATTCTTGCACCCTAATACATAGTTTTCCTGTGAAATCACTTCAAAAATGTGTCTTCTGGAGGAATAAAGCAGTCATCTTTCTCAGGCAAAAAGTCCTTGTTGGGAGCCTGAACACAACCTTGTAGTAACACCACCAGAGTGACAAAAAATATGTGTAATATAATGCCCCCAAAAGTATGAGGCTGGAACTTGCGACAACCGAAATACTTTGTAAAATGAGGGTGTGTGTTAGAGACCAGGAGCACACCTAATTGGAAACCTGCAAACAATCAAGCATCTGCAGAATATAATGTCAGTTCTGAAGTAGGCATTCCCATGCTCAGATCATAAAGGAATGAAATCAAAAGCCTAGGTAATTGCCACCAATCATACACTATGGATCAATGTCATCAACATGTTACATAGCCTCCAGGAATACATTGTGGATTTATGCAAAAATTGCAACATAGCCACCCATAATACACCGTGGATCTATGTGAAAAATTGTTGAATCTGGAGATGACATAGCCACATGACATACAAAGTGGATCTATGTGCCGATATAAATTATACATACTCCATCACAACTTAGGCCAAAAGAGATAAGACCCAGGGTCTTCAACCCCATCACAAGTACGAATCTAACCATGCAATTACATGTGTTGAAATCGAGCATGGTAGAAACCACTTGATTACCGGTCATTAATGAAAACCATTAACAAGTGCGAGGGAAATCACCATTGATGTCAATGACTCCGAAGCTACCAAAGCACAATCTGAATGAATACAAAAATATGAGTTGAATTCAAGCACTCAGTGGAATCTCTCGATCAAGGATAAATGATGTGAATCCTTGTCGACAGTGAGGGGACGTGCCATTAAGGAATGCAGGTTCCAAGGTAATAAATGATTTCTAATTCTTATTTCCAGATAATGAGTTGGAGTCGACGGAATAAGACTCCTCACAAGAGGGCCTTGATGTATCCCCCATCAATGACATGAATTAAGTAACAGATTTTGAGGGCGGAATAGAGTATGGACAAATGTGGACATGGACATAGAGAAGGCCAACATAGTAAGAATGGACAACTGCAGATGGACGACTCAATAAAAGGTTTTTGTGGATAGCTCTTGAACATATGGATGACACGACCAAGGACTTAGCAACACTGAATCAAAGACGACCCAAGACGTGACCTTATAGAAAGTTGAATGAGAGACAAATGGATTTCCCAACCTAGATTCAAATGACAAATATGGGGTTTCATGCTCAAGAGAGACTCTTACTGTTGTTAATATGAAGATGGAAACATATCCCTTTTCCCAAATTTTCCCCCACCATTTCGGGCGAGTGCCTGTTTATTTTTACGCAAGCTTGAGGAGGGTAACATATGCTTGTTTATGTAAGATCATCCTTCAGACGAGTCCCTTAGAGTATGTTTAACAAACCCTAAGAAGGAGTGGTTTGATCCCATTGCGGGTCTTTCGATGTTTGTTTAATGAGTCCAAAGATAGAAAACTTGGGTTTTTTTCATGTTTATAGAGTCTAAAAAACACCTAAAGAGAACTCTCTCAATTCCTTTTTCGTAAAATACTTCGACACAACCGAAAAAGTAATAAATTATCACCCATTAAATGTCTCATTCTAATACTTTTACGAGCATGAACAAAACAAGAGCTCTCGACCATCTTTTTGTTTTTAAGGAGCGTGAAAAGAGCTTAAAGGATACTCATGTGTGTATTCGTCATTTTCATTTTACCATGATAGGTATGAAAAGACAAGAAAAGTATACTCGGTTACGTTCTCAGGTATTTTCGAGCATGAGAACAAACGAAGACTGAGCTCGAGGGTTTATCTGTAAAACCCTGAAAAGAAATCATTCATAGAACGAAATAAAGCACACATTACACAAAAAAACCAGAATATTTGTATCCTTTGACCAGATTTCAAAGTTGTATCATCTAAAAAAAATTGTGCTCATAAAAATATTAAGGCATTATGTTTTATAGGCAAAAATTAATTTAAAAATGGTAAAAAGTAAATAAATAAGGGAGAAAAAACCTTTTACCCATTCATTATGATTTTGCTAAAAAACTTACCCAAAATACCTCTTTTTCTCTCGAATTTCTTCATCCGATTCCGGGAGACACAGGTGACCATTTGGAAAACCATCTCCATCAATGAGGTAGGCTCTTGATATCCTATATTTTCATGGTTTAGTTTTCATTTTCATTGGCAAATTTCAAGTTTTTAGAGTTGTTTTAAGGCCAAAACTTGCGCCCGGGCATTCTCGCAAGATAGCCATACAGGACCTATGAGAATGCATGATTCTCACAGATGACCCAAAAGTCACCTATGAGAACCTCACACTCTGCCAAAGGGGCACCTGCGAGGGCCACAAAATGAGATTTTAGAAATATTTTACTTAATGAAAAATATGCCAAGATTTGAAAATGAGTTGTTGATACCTCCTTTATGGTTCTTGTGTAGGTGTTGAACATTACCATGCTAGAGTGGAAAGTGAGAGAGAACGAGGAAGAGGATTTTATTTCCGGGAATGACCTGAGCACAGTTGTTTCTCTCCAAGACTGGAGGATTTTGAAATTCTTTCGGATTCCGGAAATTAGAGCTCAACTTAGACTATTGGAGTACTTGGTCCATATGTGGGATGTGGACCAGTAGTTGTTTCATGTCGAAGTCCATACATTAACCTTGGATATCAAGGATGTCTATTTCCTCACCAGTTTATCACAGTGTGGGTACCACGTTACATTACCACGTTACATTGACTAGAGGCAGAGGCGACAGGCTCCCCATGAGCGAATATTGTCGCCAGTATTGTGTCCCTGAAGCGGAGAGGAGCAAAGGTAAAGTGGCTATATGGGGGGTCCAAGACTTGACCCTTCGAACCATCTTGTTCAACATCGATCATATGTCAGGGAGCATAGCCCCACACATGGCTCTCCAGAGCTATTTTAAGTACGCCATAGAGTGTACAGAGCCTCCAGTTTTTAACTGGTCAGATGTAGTCCTTCGTAGCATGAAGAGGCAACTAACAAAATGTAGAAAGGGCGAGTTGAAACAATTTGGATACGGGTCACTTTTAGTATCCTTCTTTATAGAGAGGGTTCCACTATTGTGGTTACAGGTTGACTGAGGCTTACTGGCTCTGAAAGACCCAAGGATGTTGAGGTGGTGCAACCTGATGGCTCGTCATGTGGTAGGGCCTATCATCAAATACAATGATGCTTTTTTCGACTGGTTGTGGCCTCAAATGTTAATGATTGATGATTATGCCTATGTCGAGTTGGAATTTCGTGGAGATCCAGATTTGGCCTTACCTAAATGTGCCCAATGGGGTGATCTAGGTAAGAAGTATACATTTTTCTTTTTCAAATGTTTTTGTAATTTTTATCATATGCAATTTGTTTTTATATTTTTATCAAGAACTAATTACAAAATCTCTTTTTATGACACAGACGTGGGGCCCTATCAAAATTTTGGAAATTCTACTATTCAGTGACGAGGAGAGGTAGCTCTAATGGCTAGGTGGGACATTGAAGACTATGAAGCAGTGGAGCAGAATCTGGAGGGGTTGACTGCAGGCATCTCGGATATGGACATTGGGGAGATCCCTAGGTGTCACCAATACCATACTATATGTGTGTCTGAGTCTATTGGTTGACTACTTCGTAGGGTGGTCCAAGCTGTAGTGTGCTATCATGAGCGCCATCCATGACACTATTCGGTAGAAGCCTTGGCCTTCATATTTTGAGATTTTGGGTCTTGGACAAAAATTTTTGTAAAAGACTTTTGATTGTTATATATATACATGGCTTCTACCGGCTTATTTGGTGTTATGTTATACATGTGATATGTGATTGATTTATAATTGTCCCAAATGTCTGTCTAACACATAGTTAGCTAATGGATCTGTCAGTGTATTTAGACATCTAGGAATGTGTTGATACTCAATATAATCAAAATAATGTTCTAGGAGACGAATTCATAAATATACCTATAATAAAGTGGGGCTTCGGATAGCATAGACATTACTTAACTGTAGCACTACTAGCTATGAATCAAGTCGGATAACCAGGCAGTGAATACCATGCAAAATAGCATTAATCAATAGTTCGATGATGACGTTGTATTCGGCGATATTATTGGTTGCTCGAACAAGGCACACGCTTCATAAAATGATGAGTTTGTTTGTAGGTGTGTAGAGTGCCCAATCATCAGAAGCAAGGTTCTGAGTACTATGGCTAGCACCATCAGAAAATCCAATGTAGGGTGGCAAAGACTCCAACATATGGAAACCAAATACAATGCACGATAAGCGGTCAAGGGCAGAGGCCAAATAATGCAAAAGAAAAGCAAAGCAACAATAGTATGTTACAATAAAATACAAGCACTCATGCACATGTGATCTCATGCATAGTACTTCTTTAAGTACAACCCATTTCTAGGTTCACTCAAAGGGATACCATCGTAGTCGACTAACTTGTAGGCTCCTTTCTCTAGAACTTGTTTAACGATATAAGGACCCCGCCACATAGCTTCAAACTTTTTGGCTCCTAGGATATCTCGATATTGTTCGTACAGGAGAACTAGATCACCTTCAGAGAAAACACGAGGCTTGACATGTTTGTTGTATTGGGCCTTGACGCGTTTTTTCTGGGCTTCTTGTAATAACCCGATTTGTAAAGACATTTAAATTTCTACCAAATTTTGTAATTTCTATCAGCTTTTTAAGAAGTACAATTTTCATAATTTTCAAAGCTATCTACATACTTACGTAAATAAAATTTGGCAATAAGTACTAAATTTAAGTAAACAAACCATAAATTTGAGTTTAAATACCTCACTCTGATGCTATCCGCAGCAGCTTGCTCCCTTCGCTTGAACCTATCTGCAGCAGCTTGCTCCTTAGGACATCCCAAAACCAGCCACCCTACCGACTAGTACGCCTAGCCCTAGGACATCAATGGATGTCCTAGCCCTCCAAGCCCAAAACCTCTGCAGCCCCGGTGCACTATAAATCCCACTATTAACCAACTCTCCCAAAACTCCAAGTTCTCCCCTCTCGTCGAATGCATGAATCAATGAATCTTCCATCCTCCTTCTCCACTTCCCTTATTCCTTCTTCACCGCCCTCACACATTCATTTCCCCCACCAAACACCTTATCCCTTTATTAATGCCTTATCCATTCATTTATGACTTATTAATTATCTTATCCTTATGTAAATGTTTCCCTTTTACGTATTGGTTACGTTATCCCCCTATGGGATACGTAACCCCATTTAACATTATATTTTATTTTTAACCATTAATTTAATACTTAATCAATTAATGACTTCACTTAATAATTAATCATTCATTAACCCTCATGTTCACTATTTAATAATATCCAATTAGAAATATTATTTTATGATATAAATACAATTTAGATAATCTTTAGGATTATTATTAAATTAACCATCTTAATAATTAAGGGTCATTACACTTCTATGACTAGGTTAGCGTTGTGACGAGTCTCGTCTAATTGCATGAGATGCAAAAGATGTTCTTCTTCTGCAGAAGTGTTCGGTATGAGTTCGACGACTAGTTTTAAGGAGGGTATCTCACATTCAATCGGTAGGATGGCTTCCAGGCCATAAACTAGTTGAAATGGTGTAAACCCAGTGGAAGACTTAATGAATGTTTGGTATGCCCACAATGCTGAAAACAACATCGTGTGCCAACTTGTCTTATCAATCCCTATCATTCATCAAAGCATGGTGATGAGGACCTTGTTTATTGCTTCAACTTGGCCATTGGCTTGTGGGTAATAGGGTTTTGAGTTTTCATGGCGAAGACCCAACTTTTCAGTGAGTTCAGACATCATGAAGTTTCTAAAGTGGCTACCATGATCGGTAATGATAGCCTGAGGAACACCAAAGAGAGCAATGATGTAATTGAATATGACTAATGTGGTTGTCCGTCCTGTATTGTTGAATGTCAGCATTACCTCAGCCCATTTCGAAAAGTAATCTATGGCTACAATAATGTAACCATGCCCCCCATCCAAGTGAGAGTGACATGTCATGAAATCGATACCCCATTTTGCAAATGAACCAATGGACACCACAGGGTGTAGAGGAGCAGGGCATGGTCATATCTTGTGGTTTTAGGCCTGGTAGGCATGGCATTTTCGGATGAAAATGATATAGTTGTTAAATAATGAAGGCCAAAAATAGCCGGAACGCAAGATTTTCTGAGCAGTAGCATACCCAGACATGTGACCACCACATGCTCCAGAGTGGCAGTCATTGAGGAATCTCTTGGCTTCGTCAAAAGTGAGGAAGCATAGAAAAACAAAGTCAATCCCACGATGATAAAGAGTATCATCGAGGAAAATATATTGACAAGCTTGGTAGCAGATTTGACGGTGGTCAGTGGTAGACAAAGTAGGCCAGAAAGTCTGGGTTTGAAGATATATGATGATATATCCATACCAAAGGTCATCGAAACTGATCAGAAAAAGAGATTCATTGAGTAATGAATTTGCTGCTACATTTTCTGACTCAGGGCAGGGAAGATCGCATATCAACTCGGTAAAAATTAAGGATTTCTTAGACTTAGTGTGTTCAAATTCTAAATCAAAATCCTAAAGTATCATGATCCATTTGGAGTACTTTCCCCCTAATAGTTGATGTGTAAAAATGTGCTGCATAGGGTTGCAGGTAGAAACAATGGTAGTTTTGAGAGAGAGGATATAGTGCCAGAAATGTTGTACTGCCTCGACGACTGCCAAGGCCATTTTTTCAACATGCAAATGCTTGGTTTCAGTAGTCATGAGATTGCGACTCAAGTAATAGATGACATGTTCATCATGGGAATCATCTTCATAGACAAGAACCATAGCTATGATATAGTCCAAGTTGGCGAGGTAGAGGAAATAATCGCGACTTTAATCAGGCGGGAAGAGTAATGTGGCACATGTCAAAGATAGTTTCAAAGCTTCAAAACCTTTGTTGGCAGTGGTGTCCCACATGAACTCGGACCCTTTTTTGAGGAGGCACATGAATCCAAGAGCTAGCTCAGCATAGTTGGGGATGATATGACGAAGAAAGTTTGCCTTCCTTTGCAAACTTTGTAACTGGCGAAGTGAGGAAGGGGGGACGAAGATTGAGGATTGCCTCTACCTTCAGAGGATCAACCCAAATCCCTTGGTGTGAAACAATAAAACCTGGAAGTCGGATGGATTCTATGTAGAAAACACATTTGTGGGGATTCATGCATATATGCTAAAACTGACAACGAAGGAAAATGGCACAGAGGTGTACAAGATGATCTTCTCGACGCATGGAATGAGTGGGTAATTCATCGAGATATGGCTATACAATATGTTTGATATCATGGAAAGAGTAAGACATGGCACACTAAAACATGCCCCAAGAACAAATAAAGGCAGTTTTATGTTGGTCCATGACAACAATACTAATTTTATTATGTCCCGAGAAACCATCCATCAAGGAGAAGATTTTTCTTCTAGAACAATCATCGACGATCTGGTCGACAAAGGGGGTAGGAAATTTTTCTTTAGGACAAGCTTTGTTAATATCCCTATAATAAATGCACATGTGGATAGTGCCTTGCTTCTTGTCAATTGGAACAATATTAGAAACCCAATTAGTTAGGGACATAGGGTAAATGAATCCGGCTTTGAGGAGTTTTTCAATTTCAAGCTTGATAGTGGCTGCTTTACGTGGGTGAACTGGATGAAGGCATTGTCAGATGGGTTTAGCATCCAGGCATGTCTTAATATCATGTATCATGATAGCAGGGTCAATACCTGGTATTTCTTCGTAGCTCCAGGCGAAGACGTCACAAAATTCTTGGAAAAGAGACATGTAATTGATGACGTCGTCATGGGAACAGGAAGCTTCGATATGCACATTTTTGACAATTCCAGGTTTTATAGATATGTCGAGGGGAATCATGGGTGAAATATTACTTAATTTCCCTTCGTAAAGCACATCATGCATAGACTTGAGAATGGTGGAAATGACAACAACGGTCAAGGTAGTCAGGAGCCATTGGTAACTCTTGATGGTGTGTTGTTCCAGGAAGAGAATGGAATGATGATGTCCATCATCCCAGAGGGTGTCTTCCATGGACATAATAGACATAATCATCTCTTCCATGGGAAAGATAATGCGGAAAGGATCTGGAGATGAATCATCGAGAGAAGGGGTAGGAAGGGTTGTCGATTGAATGGCTTGATAAGCGGATTCAACCAGACTTAAAGGCATTATGTCGCCATAACGAAGAAGATCACTGGGTTTGGGGACCATCCATGGGTCGTGAGACGCATGGGTGTCATGAACTGAGGTGGAGATCATGTTAATCAAAGCAACATACGAATGTAGAATATTGGGTGGTGGGATGGGGAAAGTGCCCATCAAAGAGGAATCTTTGAGAAGGCCCACCCCGATGTTCTCATGTCTAGGAGGAGTTTTGGAAATGAATGACACATTGCCGGTATGTGTATCAGAGTGAAAGAAGGACAATTGGTCGATGGTAGCGACTTTTCCTTGATGTGGGAAACGAATGACATGGAAAAGATTCAACACAACTGCACACATGGAGTCAATCCAACTATGGCCAAGCAGAAGGTTGTAATCAAGAGGAGCGTCAAAGACTTCTACTTTGACTTGGAACATTTTCCCTTCTAACATAATAGGCAATGATGGATGGACACTGTAAGGTTTGAAACTAGAGCCATTGAAGGATTTAAATGTGTTGTGGGATTATGTCAAAGGAGGAGAGCCGATGGCTTTCCAACAAGTGAAAGACATGACACACGTCGAGGCACCCTCGTCAATAACTGTCCTACAAATGTTCTTGTCAGAGACAATAACTTGTATCTGGAATGCGAGTTGAGGGGGAAATCTTGGAATGTGATCTTCCAAGTCAAAGATTATTAAATTGGTATCCATGGGTTTGATTCCACCGATTGATTTCAACAGCGCCTTCCGTTGCATAGGACAACTTTGAAGGACTTCAAGGGATGACATTGTGGATGGTGCTTGGGCTAGATCTTCAACAATGCTATAGTTCTAGGTAGCATGGGCATGAGGATTGAAAGTTGATTTCCAAACAACATCCTTTGGGGGGGGGGACGAGAACTGCATCAAGGCTCAGTCGTTCAAGATGAAGAGGGTCATTGGTAGGTGGAGTCATAGGAGAGGGTTGAACCAACAAAGGTGGTAATGTATCAACCTTCTCTTTGGAAGAAGAATAATCTTTGGCTCGAGTGGTAAGTGTGATGTCATTCTTCTTTGAGTCAGCGGTACACATTAATACATATGATGTATTGGAAGGGGATGGTTTTAGGGTCCCTTGAAGGAACTTGTTAACTTTGGCATGACGTGGACAATCCTTCATGTAGTGATCATCACCATAGATAAGACAAGGATATCGAGGTTTGAGATTATCCCTATTGTCACAGGGGGTACTTTAGTTTTCTCAGTTTGTGGAGCATTTTTGTCCTCCTTGGCCTTACCCTTTCCTCTCTTGGATTTATTTCTGCCGGCAGGAGTATATTGAAAAACATTTACCTCAAAAGTTTTGTCGGTTGAAGGGGTAGGAGATGGAGTATTTTAAATAGTAGAAGACGTAGATTTAGGGTTGTTTCCATAAGTATGGACGGAATGAGGCTGGGCATGAAAGGTGCCAATCACACCATCAGCAGCATGTGAAGTTGTAGAAGTGGTTGAAGTAATAGAAGTAGAAGAACAAGGTGCGTTAGGGAGCAGGTCGTAAAGAGTACCCATTTGTGAGTAAACGAGGTCTAGGTATTGGGCACGACTGATGGCCTATTCTTTTATGAAAACTCCACCTATGGCGATGTCATGGGCGATGTCATTCACCAATGATTCATGAACCATTCAGCCAACAATTGATTAGGAAGCTCGATTTTGATGAGACGCCGTCTACAATGCCACTCATGAATGTGATCAGAGATATGAGTGGCTTTGCTCTGTTTGAAAGAGCTCAAAATCTTGGTTTCGGTTTCATATCAGATGTAATGATCCCAAGCCAAATTCTTTCTTGGAATCACTAACTACTACTGATTTATTGA